>LGRX02005300.1:0-21513 GCA_001247695.2 Cymbomonas tetramitiformis
CCCCTAAGAGTTCCCTTAAGTGTGTGTTTTTCGGAAATCATATGGGGGTTACACCCCCTCCCTAGCAACACGCTTTAAGAAACGCCTAGGGGGTTGAACCCCCCGCCTACCAAGACGGTGTCCGGAATTGGGGCCTCCCACGTATATAACACTAAACACATACCAAACACGCTAATAATACGAGTGCTTTTATGATCGATCAATCGGCGATAGTGAGAGTGCATCGCAATCGATCGATACCGACAATCGATACCGACCCTTGTGGTGAACGCCGCTATCGAACGCGGACGTAACGCGATAATCCGATATATAATTCGATCGGAGTCGTACGGAGTTATCGAATTATCGATACCAGCTTACCAGGCCTTGATTAACTCGATACCTTTTTGTACATATCGAAAGATAACGAGAAGTTTCCGAACCTGTCGAACGATAACGGATAACTTTGTGAATCTATCGAACGACATAATTACGTTTTGAACCGCTATCGAACGACAACAATGAGTCCGATCGGTATCGATTATAAATCGGACTGATCGAACTATCGAGACCAGGCCTCGTCTCCCTCCGTCGCGTCGCGTCGCGTCGCGTCGTAGGGATACGACCGCGACCATACATGTGTCACGTGTCACCGTGGAGTATTTCGATTCGAGTTTGATATTACTTTATATATATATATATATATATATATATCCCCTTCATTTATATTTTCACATATATATTATATATATAAGATATAACTTAGAATTCTATAAATATTAAATATAAACATAACCATTCGATTTTCGAAGCTTCGTCATACGATATATATTATAAATCTTAAATATATCATTTAATTAAGATGTCAAAACTATTTAGATATAATATAAATCTTTCGTCAATTCGAATTTCGAAATGTAAATTACTTATCATTTTGATACGATCGATCATATCAGGATATCTGATTTCGGTGATCAATCCAAATGGAAATCATAAATCTAAATGCTAATTTACGGTTTCTGCTGTCTCCGGTTGTTCCAATTGAGGTGTTCGATTTGTTTCACATTTTCTCTCCATATAAAAGAATAATGATAACTTTATCATGCCGAACGGATCATCGCATCGTCTGATTTGATTCAAGAACTAGAACACGCGACATTACTTCAACTTCTAGGAACAGCGTGGAATCCCATCCCATCCCACGCCAGCGCCATCCGTCGCGTGCTCGTAATCCGTTGTCAGTAAATCTGCAATACCTCGTGTATTTTGTTTGCCCCCGTTATACCCTTTGCGACTGAACTGGCTTTTATCTACCTCAAACCGACCACACGTTTAAACCAGCAGCGTATATTTTTCATAGGTTTGGCGCGTAAGCTTGCTGACGCTCTGAGGGCCTAGTGCCAGTGGTTATTACAGGGTATGCAACTATTTCCTCTGCGTTTGCTGCACTTGACGTCTGCCTGAAATATTTTGTCTGGGAACTCTCGAATTTCGAGGTCACGTCAGAAACTTCACGGCCTCTATGGTGCATCCTGCCATGGAGGGCGAGGCTGAGGCTGAGACGTGCAACATTCGTTTTGTCTGACTGCTTCCGGCTCGACCTGCGCGTTTAAGTTCGCTTGTGAGTGAGGGCCGACATCTCCCCGTAAGTGTACGAAAGGATATTTGTGACGTATTGGCGTAAAGCGAACGGTTTCACGACACACAGTGCCGTTGGCATCGCTTCAGCCTTTTCTGGTGCTTGAGGCACGGTCTGATCCAGCCGTGTGCGCCGTCCATCTTGACAAGCTCGAAAGTGTTTCCTCGCAGCATTCATACGTCTCTACATCTTTCCGGAAGTCTTTGCCGTTTAGAAATAGCGCAGGCCAAGTTTTTTGCTTTTGATAGTCGGTGATAGTTCCTCGGTGATACTTGCCACAGCCTTCCGCTTTGTATTCTAGTTCGTGCATTTCTCTTCGTTTTCTCATACGCCAACCGTGCGGTTAATTCAGGTCAACAGGACTGTCTAAAATAATGAACTCAGACGACGACTATTACTCAGATAACGACTATGACGGTTCAGTAGGATCAGACGACGAAAGTGGCAGTGAAGATGATTATGGGTTCGATCTTACCACGGTTGAAGAAGATGGCACACGCCGTCCTCCGTACACAGTTCTAAGCGAAGAAGATATATTATCAGAACAAAGAGAGGCCATTGACGGAGTAGTTTCGGTTTTATCGGTCGACACTAGTACTGCCACAACACTCCTTCGTTTCTTCAAGTGGAGTGTCAGCCGGTTACACGACGACTGGTTCCAAGATGAAGCGCGAGTACGAGCGAAAGTGGGCCTGCCGCCTTCAAGTTCAAATGAAGGAGTGGCTAAGGCCAGCACCACTGTAGGCCCCCCCCCTCCCCCTGATTATCGCATTTAGATACTTGCTCACGCTTCCTTGGTGCGGCACCTTCAATGGCGCCCTCTGAGTTCAGTCTTGAGAAAACTCACGCAGGTTTCGTGACTTTTGGAAACGTTATTCACTGATGTTTCACCATTAAAATTGGGGTCCGCCTTGAGGCGACCTCCAAGGCCACAGTTTCCAGACTCCTATGCCAGAGCTTCTGAACGCTGTCTCAACGAGCTGGCTTCAAGGCTGAACTCTGTATCTTGCTTGCCCGCCTGTTCGTGTATGAGAGTGAGCCATAACAGATTCGGACCATCCCTTTGCCCGGGCTCAAACGGGATTTTGAGGTAGTGCCTTGTTGCCAACTTTTACAGTGCCAGATCTGCTTCGACGAGTACGCACCTGACAAGCTTCGATCAGCCTCTTGCGGTCACTTTTTCTGCCAGGAGTGCTGGCAAGGTACGTACTTTTAAAGTGCTCCCATCATACGTTGCTGTGCCGTCACACAGTTCTCACGGTCTCACTGAACGCCTTCCTTGCCCACTGCAGGGTACCTGAAGACGGGGATCAACGACGGACCAGGGTGCTTAAGTATGCGCTGCCCACTACCGGACTGCAATTCACTGGTGCGTCACTGCTTGAAAACCTCCTTCAACATCTATGACCCAGCACACGGAGTCCGGTAACATCCTCAGTTCTTTTACAGCCCTGTAGTTAATGACAGTCAGACGCAACAGACTGGAGCGGCATCAGAAGATCTCGCACAACTTTGTTTGTGAAATCAGACCGCTTTGGATTGTACTTTTGCTGCCGCAAATCAAGGCCCTTATGGTCACACCGGTAACAGCGGCAAGTCCACTCTTAAAGCACTGCTCGTATTAGAATTTATATCATCTCAGTGAACTTGACCTGCCCTTTTTTTTAAACGAATCAGAGTTTTAGCCAGCCCTTTGGTGAGTTGACTGGTTAGACGGTTTGCAATATTGCCTCGAAGCTGGCATTTTCATGTCTTCTCCCCTCTGCCTGCCTCTTTATTTCGGTTTCTTTGTACTTTTTGGTTCACAATTGCGAGCTTACCCTAGGTTGTGACCTCTGCGGGCGTTGTCGACTCCGTCTGTTAGGTGCCGGAGACCCTCATCGAGGAGCTTGTGGAGGCTGACGAACTTGCGAAATACAAGCGTTTTCATTTGCGTTCCTACGTCGAGGACAACCATAAGGTGTGGGGCTTATCATTCTAGCAGCTACTCGCCCCAATACGGAGACATGCTGCTGCTGAGGGGTGGCAGGAAACACTGCAGGATGCCTGAAGATTTTTAGTCGGCTTCACTCGTCTTGACTGCTGATCGCTGCCCGTTCTGTTGCCTGCATCTGCTATTTTCTGCATTGCTCGGGTCCCAAGCAGCGCTTTGAGAAATATCCCGATACAGTGTCGACGGGCGGATGCTTGCGTTTATTCTCTTACGTGATCGAGAGGCATACGCTGCAAGCCTACCGGTTTTCATACCCAAACCTGTTATGATAACAAGACCTCTCGCCTGAAGAGATTTCGATAGCATACCCATGTGTCATTTTGCCTTGTGCTGCTGCTGTGCTCCTCGACGCTCTCTCATCCCTCACTGACAATTATTTCGGATGCTGGACTGTTGGACTAAAGTGTCGAGATTCACCGGGCCATAGGTGAAATGGTGCCCAGCACCAGGGTGCTGCTTTGCCGTCGAGCTCAAATCCGCTGTTCCGGCTGCAAATGAACCGCTGGATATTGGCTGCAAGTGCGGAACGAGCTTCTGCTGGAGCTGTGATCAGGAAGCGCACCGACCGGTGGATTGCGAAACGGTGAAAAAGTGCGGTCCCGGCCTTGCCGGATCCCGTTCAGTTCTTGATCCTTCCTGCATCGATGTGTGCTTCGCCTGCTAGAGGCACCCTAGGCTGTTCGCTCACTCCTTTGATATCGGGCTCTAAAAGCCTTTGAGAGCTTGCGAACCAAGCTCCGGATGTCTCACAGGGTCACTGCACTGATCGATGCGTCGTGCATATGGTCTGCGCCTCAGTTCCCTTTCCCTCGCCGCGCGGCTGCTCAGCTGCTCCTGGTGCTCAAGGTGCCGCTCGCTCCGCAGGTGGGTGCTTAAGAACAGTGCAGAGAGCGAGAACATGAATTGGATCCTTGCCAACTCCAAGCCGTGCCCGAAGTGCAAGCGGCCGATCGAGAAGAACCAGGGCTGCATGCACATGACCTGCACACCGCCGTGCCGCTTCGAGTTCTGCTGGCTCTGCCTCGCGCCCTGGTCTGAGCACGGCGAGCGCACCGGGGGTTTCTACTCTTGCAATCGCTACGATGCCAACAAGAACGCCGGCGAGTACGATGAGACGGAGAAGCGCCGTGAGAACGCGCGCAACTCGCTCGAGCGATACATGCACTACTATGAGCGATGGGCGGTGAGTCAAACTTCTCCACCAATCTTCTCCTGCCCACCTTCCGGTGTTCCAACCGTGGGCAAGTTCTCCGCTGCAACCTTGATGTCCTTAGGGAGTGACCGTACGCAGACTGAATCTACCTTGGGCCCTCGTGTGGCTTGCTGTTTAGCCAGGAACGGGATACTGCTTTATTGCTTTGCTGCTTTGTTCACTGCCTGCTTGCTTCTGCTTGCCGGTTGTGTGTGAGATTTGCCGTCACCTTGGGCTGGCAGGCGTTCCTGCCACACATGCTGTTTACTTCACAGTGTCCTTTCGCTGCCCTGCGCTGGGTGAAATGCTTGTGTTTAGGTTTGATGGCTGGGATGTCTACAATTTGCGTAACTTCGAGCGTGCTCACGCCCACACAGGAGATAATTATACCTGTCCTTCAACTTCCAGGGCTCCAAATCTAATCAGAACACACACACACGCCGCAGAGGGGCTCAGGTGGCCCAGTGAGGCTCAGGGAGCAGAGGGGTGGTCTTGCGCGTGGGCTTGGTGGTGGAGATATGGCTCGCGCAGATCGGGGGGCAGGGATGGACCGGCTTCAGGCACAAGGCGGCAGTGCGCTGGTGGTGCAGATGCAGAGGGGCTTGGGTGGCTCAGCGAGGCTTAGGGGGTCCCATTCTTCACTAGTGAGCTCCGGAGAATCCGGATGAGTGTCCCGAAGTGTGTGCTGAATCCTTTGATCCCCGGCGTGGGTACATAGTGCAGTCTTCTGTGGCTACGGGGTGCCAAAGGAGTTGCAAGGATAAGCATACACACACACATAGGATTCGCAAGGATAAGCATACACACATAGTGCGCTGGCGGTGCAGATGCAGAGGGGCTCGGGTGGCTCAGCGAGGCTTAGGGGGTCCCATTCTTCACTAGTGAGCTCCGGAGAATCCGGATGAGTGTCCCGAAGTGTGTGCTGAATCCTTTGATCCCCGGCGTGGGTACATAGTGCAGTAGATCTTCTGCGACTATCTGGTGCCACAGAATGCGGTCCAAGGAAGTCGCACAGATGGAGTACTGAGAGGGCTGGAGGAGGGGGCCGGGGTGCGCGGGTTGATGCACAGGCGCATGAGAAAGCAAGGGTCAAGGCTCAGGAGGACCTGAAGGAGATGTCTGATGACAAGCTGAAGCGCCTCTCTGAGTGTCAGAGCACACCAGTCTCGCAGCTCAAGTTTGTGACAGATGCCTGGACGCAGATCGTGGAATGTCGCCGTGTGATAAAATGTGACTCCCCACTGCCGCCAGTGCGCGCTTGGAGCTCTCTGTCTTATCGGCTGCGCCGACTGTCATTACTCGGTCCTGCTAGGGTGTGCCACATCCCGTTGGCAGTCGGGCTTGGGGTCTCTATTGTGGCTCATCCTCGTCATTCCCGCACTGGTGTTGGCCAGTTGCTTGAGCCGGCGCCGCGCTGATGGTGGCGCTTTCACCATCGCCAGACTGCTGTGGGCAGCATTCACCGTGTCATGGTGGTGCTGGCCAGTTGCTTGAGCCGGCGCCGCGCTGATGGTGGCGCTTTCACCATCGCCAGACTGCTGTGGGCAGCATTCACCGTGTCATGGTGGTGCTGGCCAGTTGCTTGAGCCGGCGCCGCGCTCCTGGTGGCACTTTCACCATCGCCAGACTGCTGTGGGCAGCATTCACCGTGTCATAGTGGTGCTGGCCAGTTGCTTGAGCCGGCGCCGCGCTCCTGGTGGCACTTTCACCATCGCCAGACTGCTGTGCGCAGCTCTCACCGTGTCATAGTGGTGCTGGCCAGTTGCTTGAGCCGGCGCCACGCTGCTGTTGGCGCTTCCACCATCGCCAGACTGCTGTGGGCAGCATTCACCGTGTCATAGTGGTGCTGGCCAGTTGCTTGAGCCGGCGCCGCGCTGATGGTGGCGCTTTCACCATCGCCAGACTGCTGTGGGCAGCATTCACCGTGACAGTGGTGCTGGCCAACCGCTTCAGGGTGGCCGAGGGCAGAATTGAGAGCCCCTTGTTTGAGTGCCCGTGGTTTGCAGGGACTTATGGGTACGGGTTTTACGCGGAGCTGTCGCAAGATCGGCGAAACTTTTTCGAATTCATGCAGGTAACTCCCTGCTCCCCTCGCCCGCAGTCACCTATATGCCTCCCGGTCGGAATGTGCAGTTGCCGGCAGCATTGGGATGGCCACACGCTATAGACGGCTGGATGCATCCGGCGCTGCATGTACGGCTGCGCAGGCGGGAAGCGGAGGTGTAGCCACTTAGGTCCTACCGGGAAGAAGATGCTTGGGAGATGATGGAGAGATGATACATTCCTTCAGGAGGGGTGACGAGCTTGGGGTTCGAGGCGTCCGATTTTTGGTTCCTGCTTCGCTCTCATTACCATCACAATGAGAGGGCGGCAGAAATGGGAATAGGATAGGAGGGAGTTAGTAAGGGGTGTGGGGGACTCATGGTGCCTGCAAGAAGGCATTTCCGGAGCATCTCGGAGGGTTTTGTGTGGCACCCGCTGTCGACCGCGAAGAAGTCTCTGGTAAAGAGGATTGGCAGCCTCGTTGCCCTGTAGCACCTCCCTCCTTTCAAAGATACTCTGCACGTTATTCTGGGCCTGGCCGGGCCTTCAAACCGGCCGACCGGCGGGCGCTCCCGGAGGCCGTGGACGTGCATTTGTATGGTAGTGGCAGCGCCTGGAAGTCACTTGGGCAGTGGCTCTGCACTCGGGGTTGGTGCCACCGTGTGATCTCCGACGTCGGAGGCTGGTACACACCGACAGTGGCTATGGATCTGTATTTCACTTCACGGCTTTCCCATGTGCTGTTTTGGCCGGGACTGTGGGACTGTCTTACAGCTGCAACGCCACCTCACATGTGGTCTGCCATGGTCGCTAGACTGCCATGGCTTCCGTCGTTGCACATTGAGGGGGGGTGCCATGTGCCGCGTGAGGAGCAGGGGGAGGCAGAGCTGAGTTTGGACAACTTGCATAGGGCGGCTGAGCTCGAGCTAGCACCGTTTTTGAGCCTGGACACGACCCCGACGAGCAGCCCTGTGCCGGCTGGCCTAGCGGCGAGCCCAAGCACCGCGAGCTACGCCACCAGCCCAGCAGGAAGCGTCTCTTCGCTGTATGGCACCACAGCAGCCTTCGATGATTTCCGTAGCAAATTGACTGGGCTCACTGCCATCACTAAGCACTTCTTTGATGTACGCCCCTCCAAAGGATCCTTCCCGAGGGTTCCCGCCTCCTTCGCGATGAATGATCTGCATCCTGTGGCATGTATGTTGGTTGCTTTCCGCCACTCGTGTCGGCGGCGGTATTGTTGAAGGATGCTGTGTGCTCAGCCATTCTGATACATTTAGAATGCCCTGGTTCTTACTGCATAGACCCCTGAGTTGGCATACCACAAGGCAATTGGGACACCAGTGGGTGGCTATGCGGAGGTGGGATTTGACTTGCTGCTTGAGTTGTTCGGTGTGTTTGGACAGACACTCGTTTGCCAATTGGAGAAAGGGCTAGATTCAAGTGACAATACACAAGTGATCGAGGCGATGGTGAGAAGCAAAACCAGCGAAAAGTGGAAAATATAGGCGTTGTCTTCGTTTGGTGCTACCCATGTCCTCTATCCCAGCAGACAGTTGCCCGGTAGTGCATATGCTGTATCTCAGGTGCCTTCCGGCCTTAGCTGCTTTGAGTGAGCTGACTGTGATAATGGTCACAGTCCATACAGACCACTGTAACTACATATTGATTGTGCTAGCTCAGGCTTCATGCAATCTTGCGATTGCAATGCGAACTGCACTTTCGATTCTATGTTAGCGATGTAGAATCCATTTTATGGGTCACTAGTGAATGAGGATGTACCGACCTCAGATAATGGATCGAACTAGCATGCATTCCTGAGTTTGCAGGTTGATTATGACTACATGCAAAATGTATGGAGGGCACTTCAGGTGTCCGCTTGTCATTGTCAATATGAAATCACTGTTCAGTAACACAAGTGTGCCGTCCACAATGGCTAGCTATAATCCAAATCCAAGTATGGGGCGGCATACAACCATGCCTGCAAGGTAAAATGTGAAAAGGGGGAGTCGAGTCATACATTTGCACAGCCCGCGGCGTGCCTGCTACGCTTCATACAAATATACATGCTGCAAGGGCGTTAGATGATAGGGCTGGATGACGATTTTTTTAGAATCAGGGAATCGCTCCCATGTGGCATTTGGAACTTGAATGATGGTCATGCCGGGCAGTGAGTTGGTAAAAATGGATGGTAACCCGTGTACAGCCCCCTGTAGTGATCCTCACAACATTTTGCCACAACGGAAACAACTGGCTGCAATTGATTCCGATTTTCGAGAATTAGAGGTACGACGTTTTCAAAAAAATCTGGAAGCGACGACTTAGGTGGCCTCGCCAATTTCCCGACCATTTTCCTTGCTTTATGGTTCACACGCAGCAGTGTTCTTCGAGCATCGTCGATCTCCCATCTGTGCTAGGCCTTTTGGGTGTCGATGTGGTAATATCCTGTCATGATCGGTCGATTCGATTCTCGATGAGATCTCGGCTTCCACTTTGCGGTTTGCCCATTCGAATATCACGTCGTTTTTCGAATCGCACGTACACGATCGGATCGGACGATTGTCGACCGACTGCTGAGTGATCACTCGCGATTCGTGACTATATTTCATTCGTTTCACCGCGGTTGGTTTACGAACACTTATTGCACTCACCAGTTGTGTGTGTTGTGGCACACTTGACAATGATGCATAGTACCAATGTGTTTCGCTTAGTTCGCACCCTGTAGTCCCATAGTCCATTGCAGTCATCGCTTGTCCCTCGTCATACAATATCGGCGTTTTGATTATTCGTTTAAATGATAAGCAAGGAAGAAATTATTTGCCTTCGTCCGTATAGAAGAGACTTTAAAAAAAACGGAGTGGAAAAACCTGAATCGAGGATTTGAAATCGAGTCCTAACTCCCTACCACCCCCCACGTTTCTGGGCGCCGACAAGTCCCAAGTCACCCCCCACCCACCCATCCCGGTAAACACTAAACAGTTCCCCCATACCTAAGCGATGGTTTCCCTCTACGGCACCGACAGGTCTCAAGTCCCCCACCCCCACCCATACCGGCGCCGACAAGTCAACCCCCCACGTTTCGAGTGCGCCCAAATCCCAAGGGGGGTTCGCTCCCACTCTGTTTTTTTGGGTGTTTTTTAACTTCTATTATAAAGATCAGGCGTTATTAGACAGGTGCGCGGACCTCCTTTTCCTCCGAAACCCTCGTGCTGTTAGCGTTCCGCTCGCATCCTGAATTAATATTAAATGCTGCGACAATCGATTCTCGTCCTCTCTGGAAAATATACCGTGCACGAGCGATTTCCGTCGATTAAATTATCGATCATTGTCCAGAGTATTGCACGTTCATCGTAGGAGGATACGAATTACTATGGATCTCGTCGGGAGTCCGGGTATCTGGGTTTGTGGGTTACGGTGACTATTGTACATCACGAGGCATCGGTCGATGAATTATACACGACGACATTCGTCAAATTAGAATCATCAGGGTTCACATGAGTTTGGATTCTTCCACTTTCACCGAAAAATCAAGTGAAATGGTTTTATCAAAGGATACGAACTAGCTTCACCAGGTTCCCTCTTGATACCATCGCTCCGTCCATTCCGCACGGCTATTGCACATGTGACGACCCTTATGCGCTGCAAGGAGGTGGGTGTTACAAGTTAGCAATTGATGATATGAAGTTGGTATGATATGCATTCGTTTGCCACAAACCTGCCTTTGCTGCCCAGAATATAGCTTGGTGGTTTATTAATGTTCGACCTGAATCCAAAATGAGCGAAAACCGACTTCACTGCATTGGAGTTCGTTCAGAAATCTGGACGGAAGTCCTTAGTGGAGAAATGTTATTCCATCCTCCCTTTGCCCCTGGCCACAACCCATGCACAACTCTCGTTATACTATTTTGGGGGAGACGCTGATGCACCATATTATACGTTGATGGTGATTTCGATCCTTTCAGAGGCACAGTTGCCTGCCCTGAAGAGCTTACCTTAATGGGCCAACTCCCGCAAAACCTTTTTGGCAAAGTTCTTGATGCAATTAGAGTGTACCGCACAAAAATAAAATCCTGCTGGAAAACATTTCTAGAATATGCAGGAACCACTCAAAAGTCAGGAAATGTGCATGTTTTAACAATGGATTTAGAACCGTGAACACTGACCCTAGGACTATCGTCAATGCTCTGCGTACTAATGTGACGGAAGCTGATGCGCAATCTCTCAAGCAAACGAATTCCTGCCAGTACTATTTGAATAAACACACTCAATTCAGTGCTCTCCCGGACGGAAGAGGTCGGGGGAAGCTGGTCGCGAAGGGATGGAGGATGGTGATCAGCCCCCCCCACCACTTTGTGAACCAGCACCAAACCACTTTCATGCGCTCTCATCCAAAGTGTGCAAATGTTCACCAAAGTGTACTCGATTGGTCCGATTCGTCGAGTAGTATATCATTGAAAAGGTCTCACGCGAGATCTGTCCCACTGCGCAAAAATAAATTACTCGCATTGACCAAATGCACTTTGGTCAATAAATGTAAACGTTGGTGAGGGTATCAGACCGGTTTAGTGAAAATGTGCTTCCACTTTCGCGAACCACTTAGGTGAGGTTGCCTCACCGGTTCCCAAGTCTTCAGAGCACCTGCTCATGCTTCCCCTGCCTTCATCCACCCCCCTGGAGAAATTGTGCCGGGAAGTTCTTCTGACAGGGAGGGACTTTTCGACCTATTGGTTGCAGCGGGCGGTGGTTGCCTTGCACGGCTTGCAAAGCTACATACGGAATTGCTTGCAGGGCTAGTCATGATTGTCAGCATGGGTGAACGCAGCAGCAGGTAATTTTCATGGTGTTGATTTGTGTGATAGGTTTGGCGTTTGGATGCGTTTGTTTGCTTTCTGTGCTGCCTGTGGCATTTAATAATTGCGAGATGCGAACCTTACAATAAAGTTTCTAATGTAGCATATATGCAGCATATAAAAGCAGGTGTGTTAGACGACTATGCGTATCGACGAGGGTTTATCGTTGACTGCCAAGGGAGGCGCATATGCCAGATCGATATGCATATTGTATGCTTTGAAATAAATGCAGCAGCAGCGGGGGCTGAGGCGCGCGGCGCAGGCGCAGGTCGGATAGACGCGACGCGAGTCGCCGTGCCGAAATGCACGGCGCACGCTCGGGGTGTACGCTGGTGGACGCGCGAGACGAGGTGGGGTAGTCATACGTCGTATTGATGGGCATTCTGTGGATTAAATGGCATAGTTACATAACTATGTAGATTCTGCTGTCATTAGGGCCATACATATTCCGTACACGCGTACAGATGTGCAGTCGATTACGTATCTTCGCTACGAAAAGAAATCGTGCAGCTTCGTTGCCCAGGCTCCCAGGCTACTCTATATCGAGTCTCTGCATGGCGGCGCGCGGCACCTATGTAGCTCGCTGACGTCACGTATCTTCGACTCGGGTGACGATGTTGCGTATAGCGAACTAGTGATAGAGAGGGCATGCGCAATGGCAGCAGCGCGATCTGACGACAATTGATCGCGCGTTTATTTGCATTATGATGGAGGCTGATAACTTTCTAAAATCTTGGGATGATGTTCCTATTACTCTGCGCGTGTTGGGATGTTAACTATCACTCTGCGCGAGCATACGTCGCTTTTTGTCGTGCAGCTGCACTGGCATTGATGCATGCATTGATCATTGCGCGAGTACACCCATACGCCATATTTGTTCTCATACAATTTGCTGCGGTCGCCTTCAACACGATACGCTATGGGTGATACCCTCACCGAGCTCTGTTCGCTGGATGGTGGGCTGGGCAAAGGTGGGTGCTGGGCTTACGGTATCTTGCCAAACTTAGATGAGACCGATCAGCAACTATTGAAGCAGACGTGCATCAGCATGCGTCTGGCACTCGCCGAAATCAATATGCCAATACCAATCAGCAAAGTAATGGTAAGCGTGCCTCTTGCAGAGTGGGCGTTCGAGGCAATGTCATCTTCGGCTGACCTGCGCGCATATCGCCAGTACATGTGGATGGCATGTGCGCAAGCGGCTAGCGGAGGGCATCTGCAGGTGCTGCAGTGGGCGCGCGAGCAAGGCTGCCCATGGAACGCCCAAACATGTTGCGATGCGGCGAGAGGTGGTCATCTGGAAGTGCTGCAGTGGGCGCGAGCATGGCGCAACCCATGGAACGCCAAACATGTTGCGCTGCGGCAGAGTGGTGGGCATCTGGAGGTGCTGCGGTGGGCGCACGAGAATGGCTGCCCATGGGACGCCTGGACATGTTCTGCTGCAGCGAGGAAGGTGGACATCACAGTCTTTGGAGTGGAGCGCGTGAACATAAAAACGCCCGCGGAACGCCCAGACATGTTCTGCTGCGGCGAGTGGTGGGCATCTGGAGGTGCTGCAGTGGGTGCGCGAGAATGGCTGCCCATGGGAGCGCGAGAATGGCTGCCCATGGGACGCGCCTGGGCATGTTCTGATGCGGCGAGCGGTGGTCATCTGGAAGTGCTGCAGTGGGCGCGCGAGCATGGATACCCGTGGGACGCCTGGACATGCTGCAATGTGGCGAGAGGTGGTCAGCCAAGTGCTGCAGCAGGCGTGCAGGAATGGCTGCCCATGGACACCCGGACATGTTCTGCTGCGGCAGGGACGCGGTCATCTGGAGTGCTGCAGTGGGCGCGCGTAAACATGGCTGCCCATGGAGCGCCTAAACATGTTCTGCTGCGGCGAGAGGTGGGCATCTGGAGGTGTTGCAGTGGGTGCGCGAGAATGGCTGCCCATGGGACGACTGGACATGTCGCGATCCCGCAGAGGCGGATATGGAGGTGCCCCGCGGTGGGCGTGAACATGTCTGCCCATGGGACGCCTGGACATTTTGCAAGCGGCGGGGGTGGTCATCTGGAGGTTGCTGCAGGTGGGCGTGCGAGCATGGCTGCCCGTGGGATGTCCGGACGTAATGAGTTCTGCTAGACGAAAGGTGAGCATCTGGAGGTGCTGCAGTGAAGATGCGAAGATGGCTGCCCATGGGACACCCGGACATGTTGCGATGATGCGGCGAGAGATGGTCATCTGGAAGTGCTGCAGTGGGTGCGCAATCATGGCTGTGACGCATGAGACACCCGCACATGCTATATGGAGCATCGGAAAGGTAGACATCTGGAGGTAAAGTGGGCATGTGGCTTTGCTTGCATATCGTTGGTATTAGATACTCGCGCCATGATTGAAGCACGCCGATATCGCAGATATCGGATATGCCGCGGGCAGATGCGATAAGCAGCAAAGTACAACGATCGAGCAATGTATACGATCAGATTATAATGTGACTGACACTCCGGTCTGGTACTGGATTGCATTGACTGCCCGGTCTTATGCTAGAATGGACTTGCCACTGGGTGGCAGGAACCGTTGAATGTAACCTAAAATGGAGCCGCCAATGCTTGATGTCGGCTACCTTTTATACAACCTCTGTCCCTTCGGATGTTCATGCATCCGTAATTGACATGTTCCTCATTATTCCCGCTCATCTCATTCATGCAACGTCCATGTGTCATTCGACTCGGCATATGTTATTCTGATCTCATGTCCCTACCACGTTATCCCTGATTATAGCCAGGTAGTCATATTCAATCACTTCAGACAATTCAGTATGACCGTCATTCAGTACCTCCTGGCACAATTATAGACACCTCTATACGTAATCGTACCGGTTGAATCGAGAGCTGTTGGGTTATAATCCGTAGTAACAATCCGCGATGTTATATTGATTTATAAGAGTATCGGTATTAGCTGATATATCTTTTGTACCTATCGGAATATGAATATGGAGTAATACCTCATTGATGGCTATCATCGGTATCGACTAATACCTATAAGCTCATATCACTTTTGGCCGTTAACTTTTTTACGGGTATCGTTATCGACTAATTACACCTTGGATCAACCGATACCAGGTCTGGCATGAACGCGCTCGGAGACGTGGACGATCCGAACCAGCGAACTCATGGAGTCTAGTCGTCCATTCCATATACCGAAGCTTCAGCTCGATCCTCTTATGCCGCATATGCAGTTCAGATGATGAGGATCGCGACTGGGCAGCGCTATGCCATCGAAGCCGATGCGCTTCGGTGTCATACCGACATATTGATGAATGCTCGCAATACCTTACAAAAATAGTTTTTGTGGTGGTGGGGGTACCGCACGTTACAAAGTTCACTAGCTAGGTCATGCTGATTTATCGACTCAAAACAATCACCCATACTCACAACCCCCCGAATGATATAACAGAATCGATATCGTCAACGCAAGTCTCCCACACCTTGTCGAATCTTCTAGGCAGAAATGATATATATAGCGGCCCAGTTACACAATTTCTCACTACTTCGCTGAGAACTGTGGCATGATGCTTGAGGAATCATGATATCCCACTACGCTCCTCGGACTCAAAAGATACGGCTTAATGCACATGCATTGACGGCGCTGTCTGCACGGTGAAGAACTTGCCGTTGAGCAAACTCTGCATTTGAGAGAGGCATCTCACCAATGGACAGCCGTAAATCAAATAGAGAAAGTGTATGACGGCTTGCCGACTCCATTTCCTCTACCAACTTTCGGTGTGGTTCCAGCTACCCCGAAAATAGCTGATTGAGTCTGCTACATTGCAAGGCCGATTTGAAATATGCAACAGCTCGAGAGGTCCTGGCAGTGGATGGCAGCTGTGTGGAAGAGAGTATTGAAGCAGTAGGAGAGCGATGCTGACCAAATGTTTTCTTCTCACACTAGTGGTCTCCACCATAGAGATGGGTGCATTCTTACCCCTGCCCTGGCATCCCGATTTCGATGGTGCAAACAACTTGCAGCCAGCTCACCAAAACATTCCAACCATACATCAATGCGCTCTAGGCGCTTAATGTCTGCTTCACCAAGCACTGCGCCGTTAAGTGCTCGCTCCTTCAGTGTGGCGGCAGTGTTGGTTAGGAGATGCCTCACCCCTGCAGTCACCAAGCAGCCAACTTCTTCAACCCCAAAAACAAAGATCAAACTGGACGAAAAGGGATACAAGTTGAGCGATCGTGATTAATCACCCCTGCCATTATCATTGAGCATACTGCCGTTATAAAGGGCGGAATTTTGAACAGGGATGATCCGGCAATCGACTGCAGGTGCCAAGATCGTGAATGCTTCTGAGATATTCTTGTCGATGACCACTGGCCGAACAACAGGCCCCGATGCTGAACATGGGAAGGTGGTGAAAGGTGCGAAACCATAGCTGTACCCCACACCGTCTGCAACCTTGGTGTATTCATTCAACTGTTGTACCGCATGCTGATATTCAGTCAGATGGAGCCAGAATTTCAGAGGGAAGGGGATAGTCCCACATCTTTCACCAGAGGGAGCGCTGTTAGTGGGAGCGCACCGTTGAGCGGGCATGTGCTCATAGATAGCATGCGCTGCCCCACCATGTTGCAGCACTCCCACAATGCCTTCCTCAATCCAGTCGCATCTGCATCATGCACAGAACGTCGCGGTCAGCCTGTGAAGTTGTGCCACAGCGGCGCGGTCAGGCGTCCGTGGTGCGAAGGCAACGCAGACAATCTCCACAGCGGCGCACTGCTTTATCGCTGTTGCCGTTCGTTTTTTGGTACAGTTCAGTGTATCATCTCCTTATGCCTGAAGCAGCCTCCATGCGCTCAGGCGGCAGTCTGACAAAGAGCCGGGCGTGGAACTCACTGATCCTCATGTAGTGATCGCCGGGGGTGCTGTCGATGACCCCGCACAGCATGTGGATGGACGTCCGCAGTCTGTGCAGTGTCTGCCCCAGGAGCCCTCCAAGGGCAGCACGTTTCAGAACCCGCAGAATCCACACTGCCTGCCATTCATTATAATAAAATCCCCTCCACCAGCCCTGCGCCAGCCACCTCTGGCTGGGCATCGCCCCGGGGTCTGCCGGATAGTTCTCACAGGGAATATTCTTGGACCGAATCCTCTCTGCACCAATATGCGTGTGGGCGTGCACCAGGTTCGAGATGAAAGCTGAGGTGGCACCGGCTGCATGAATGGTTCAACCAAGAGGGGGGTGCCGCCTGTGTACGCTACGGCACAAGCGGAGTAACAAAGAGGGGGGGTCAGAGAGTCTCGATTGGCCGCTGCGGAATGCGAGGGAATGGCGACCACCTGGGCCGGGCTGCGCAAGGTGGTTGCCAGGGTCGCGAGGGGCGAGAACTCTTGGAGGATGCCGCAGCGCCGGAGAAGCAGCTTGTGCGCCTCAAGGACGGCCCCCTCGCGCTCTGCCTCCGCAGCATCGTCCTGCAACATTACACCGATGGCACCCCAGCGCCCCTCTGCCCGGGACTTCACTGTGCTGCTGCCCCTCCGGCTGGGCGCAGTCTACGCGCGGTTGCATAGGTTCGATGGTGTGGCAGCATGCGCTTGATAAGCTGCAATTGGAGGCTGCAGGCGTGCTTCATCTTACTTCCCTGCAGTTTCCGCGCTGAACCCCATCTGTTTTATTAGGTGGAATCCTCTCGGACCTGCCCCTTACCTGAAGCTGCTTGCCGCACCGATGCACCACGTGTGCGAGTGAAGGGTCGCTGTACTCCAAGTGCCATGCCTCACTGCACCCCAGGCCGCCCCTCCCTCGCCTCCGGATACACTGAATGGCATGAGATCAGCCGACAAAAGCCAGCCCACCATCATCCCAGTGGATGTGAGAAGCAAATCAGGAGCAGGGCGGGGCCGTGACAAGATACCACCAACTCATACATATTCCCAACCCAGATGCAAAGCAGCATGGAAAGATGATACGATGTGACCGATCATCGCCCAACAATAGTTGGTCCCAGGGTTACGGAGTAAGCGGACCCTGCTGGCATGCCTCCCAGTGGCTCACGGTCGATGGATGGGACCCGTTGTCCAGTTATCACACCACACAGCATGGACACCCCATGTTAAAAAATAAGGGCACCCTCGCCTCCGAATACACACACACATATCACCGGGGATCTGCTCGGAACCTCGAGGGCGGATCAGAAGTCATGTCATATACAATTGAGTTCCTGCACATAGTTTATAAATAGACTAAATAGCGAGACAAAGAGAACTTCATGGAGAGGACCAAAGGCCGGGCGGGGGGCGGCGATGAGGCTGGGGTTAGGAGGGTAGACTGAGAGGACACCGGGGGAAGGTAGTGGGGAGATACATAGGGCTCAGGGGGGCGAGCAGGTAGGGAGAAAGAGGAGGAACGCAGTGGGGGGGCAGCGAAGAGTCCGTAAGAAGATTGGCGGGGGAAGTGAGAGGGTGTAGCCACGCACAACTGCTCAGCGTCGGGACGTGACACAAATGCATAGCCGAACATTTCCGGAGTCCATTCATCGTCAAGCTCAGGGTTGTGCACCCGGTCGGCATGGTCGTCGAGTTCTGCCTCCCATCCTGGGGCGGCTGCATCCTCCAAGAAGCCCGCGAGTCCCTCCAAAACCTTTACGTCACCCTCCAAGTCTCCTTCGCAGTGGAGAAGCAGCACAGTGATCGCGGGCAATGAGCATTATCGCGTGCGGCCCGAGGAGAGACCAACAAGTGTTGCGCTGTTACGCCTTGCCATGTGTGTTCGAGGAGCAGACCAACAAATGTTGCGCTGTTACGCCTTGCCATGTGTCCGAGGAGCAGACCAGCAAGTGTTGAGCTGTTACGCCTTGCCATGTGTCCGAGGAGCAGACCAACAAGTGTTGCGCTGTTACGCCTTGCCATGTGTCCGAGGAGCAGACCAACAAGTGTTGCACTGTTACGCCTTGCCATGTGTCCGAGGAGCAGACCAACAAGTGTTGCGCTGTTACGCCCTGTCATGCGTGTCCGAGGAGCAGACCAACAAGTGTTGCGCTGTTACGCCCTGTCATGCGTGTCCGAGGAGCAGACCAACAAGTGTTGCGCTGTTACGCCTTGCCACGTGTCATGTGTGCTTTAGGATCGCAGTTGGGACACATGTAATCGTCCAGAGACCATACATGAACGGAGACTCTCCAAATTTATCCAGATTCGATGCGGTGGCGGGCAGTTTCCCAGCTATCTTGAGGCGATGTGGTGGCGGGCCTTTTCCTCACTGCTAAGACAACGTAGCGATGAAAACGCGGGGTTCGTCCATTTTTCTCGGAGCAACCTACGGGTTATAATAATAAACTCACCGTTAGAGGGCCGAGTGGTCTTGAAATCCATTTGAAAGTTGAGGAGCAGCGGAGCATACGCCTCTGCGGGACGAGAGGCATGCGCCAACATGGCGGTCACCTTACGCCCGGCCATCACAGCGTCCACAATGTCCTGTGGACCAGGTTCCCCCCTCGGACCCTTCATTCCCCACTCCTCCAAGCGTGCGCACAGTTCCCTTGCGGCGCATGCTGCTTACAGCACCCCCCTTGCAGCACTCAAAAAACAAAGCAGCCAGTACCTTTATGGTGTCTTCGTAGTTGCTGTGCACCTGCATCCCAGGGCCGTGCCGCCCAAACCCCCTCTCTCCTTCCGGCAAGGTTCCAAGGTATCATTGCACTACCTCATGAGCAGCACACCGAATATACCCGATGAGCCTTCTCACCAGTTGAGTCGCCTGCCAAGCTGCTCAGAGCGCTCCTGCGCCCTCTATGGATGGTCACACCGCGTGCCGAGGGCGGCCTGCCAGTGACGCCATTGGCACATCTGAGCCTAGATCTCACGGTTCCTCATTCCAAACGTTGGTGGAGCAAATTCGCCACGCTGGTTTACATCCAACGGTTGGAAGAGGCATCGAGGCGTTTCATAATGATGCAACCCGCTTGTTCGCAATGGAGTTGCAATCGATGGTGCCTCCAGCGTCATCAGTCTGCGGTGCTGGCCACCATCGACGATCCTAGGCGAGGGGTCTGCATGGGTCACGGGCAACGGGGAGACCTGGGCGAGCGTGTACTGCCATGCGCCCTGGACTTGCAGCTCCCAGACGAAGCACTGCGGCCGCGAGTGGAGCTCCACCACGCGGCCCACCAGCTGCTCCGCGAACTCGTGCGCCGCCTGCGCCCCGACCCACGACCGACTGAGACACGCACCAAGTCCAAGCACCTGACGCATCGAAGGACGAGCAAGCCCAGCAGCGCCCTATCCCATCCAGCATAGGCGCAATAATGAGCATAGGCGCAATAATGATTTGGATCGAGGTCAGCTATTGCGGTACACACCTTGTAGCGATCGGGACCGTCCAACAGATGTAGCTCAGTCATCTCGATTGCCAACCGCATCCTAGCGCCCAACCAGCCCCCATCCGCCTCCTGTCGCCGCCTGCCGCACCCCGCTCATGGACACACATGTGCTCATGCACTGCACCGGCGGGTCCTGGCGGGCGCATCTCTGTGACCCGGGGAATGCGCGAGGGCCCGGGCCGGCGCCGTGCCATCAGGGGGATGAGCCAGGTGCCGTGCAAAGCTCACCTGCTGATGGACGGGTCCACGATTGGCAGCGGGCTGCCTGAAGAGAGGGTGCAGTGAGGGTCAAAGTTGGGGGCGGGCAGGGATGGGAAGGAGGAAAGAGAGGTTGGGTCAGCACCACATCGGCATAAGCTTCCAAAAGGTTGAGGCTTAGGTCCCCACGCCTATACTGCGAGCATGGACCCCACTGGCCGTCCGATGGGACGTCGCAGGCCGCAGAGGATACACCAGGTGCGCCCGAGGGCACCCGAGCAGGAAGTATAGGACAATCCGGGATGTCCTGGTGGCCGCGGTACTGTAACCTCGCTGTCGCAGCTCTGCAATCCTCTACGGTCTCCTCTAACGCTCTCAACAAATCGACTTGAAATCAGTCACGCTCTTGCCTTATAAGCACAGTCATAAACACGCCTGCCTTACGAGCGCAGTCATAAACGCTCCTGCCTTACGAGCGCAGTCATAAACGCGCATGCCTTACGAGCTAGTCATAACCGCGCTCTCTGCCTTACGAGCTTAGTCATAAACGCGTCTGTCATTTAGCGCAGTCATAACCGCTCCTGCCTTACGAGCTTAGTCATAAACGCGCTCTGCCTTACTAGCGCAGTCATAAACGCGCCTGCTTTACGAGCGCAGCCTGGTAAACGCGCCTGCCTTACGAGCACAGTCATAAACGCGCCTGCCTTACGAGCGTATCATAAACGCGCCTGCCTTACGAGCGCGCAGTCATAAACACGCCTGCCTTACGAAATAGTCATAAACGCCCTGCCTTAATGAAACGCAGTCATAAACGCGCCTGCCTTACGAGCGCAGTCATAAACGCTCCTGCCTTACGAGCTACAGCGTCATAAACGCCCTGCCTTACGAGCACAGTCATAAACGCCCTGCCTTACGAGCGCAGTCAGTAAACGCTTGCCTTACTTAGCGCAGTCATAAACGCCGCTTCGCTTTAATAGCTCAGTCATAAACGCTTCCTGCCTTTACGAGCACAGTCATAAACGCCCTGCCTTACGCTACAAGCAGTCATAAACGCTTCCTGTCTTACGAGCGTAGTCATAAACGCTCCTGCCTTACGAGCGCAGTCATAAACGCTCCTGCCGTACGAGCGCAGTCATAAACGCTCTTGCCTTACGAGCGCAGTCGTAAACGCTCCTGCCTTAAGAGCGCAGTCATAAACGCTCCTGCCTTCCGAGCGCAGTCATAAACGCTCCTGCCTTACGAGCGCAGTCATAAACGC
>LGRX02005300.1:24211-65752 GCA_001247695.2 Cymbomonas tetramitiformis
CGCCTGCCTTACGAGCGCAGTCATAACCGCTCCTGCCTTACGAGCGCAGTCATAAACGCGCCTGCCTTACGAGCGCAGTCATAAACACAGATATGTGCTGCGCTGATGTGCTGGTACAGGAGCCACGTGACGCATAGACTGACATCTCCCTGATAAAACCCAGCAGTCAACTTCGCGCAAAACACAGAAAAGTGTCAAACGCCTGCTCTTGCCCGAGTCTTTCGACGCTTGCAGCCGCTGGATGTGATATGAGCAGGGATAGGTTGAGTGCTAAACGCGCTGGATATATACCAAGTATGTAAACGGAATACATATTTAGGGAAGGTCCAATACTGGATGTGCTGGGAACGGTGTCGGTCAGAGTATTGATCCAGTTTCCCAAGCATCTCATTTCTGTGCATTTCGAACATTTGCAAATAATCACTGGAAGCTGCTTTGAAACAGAGCTGAGCTGAGAGGGAGGGTAAACGATGGCTTGGAACTGGGTGATGGGCCAGGAGGTAATTCGGGAGGGGAGGGGGTGTGAAGATGAGGGGCCAGAGGCAATTCCGGGAGGGGAGGGGGTGAAGATGAGTGGCCAGGATGTAATTCGGGAGGTGGGGGAGGGGTGTGGAAGATGAGCAAGAGTACGCGCTCACATCAAGGGACAAAGCATGCGGCTGAGGCAGAATCACATTGGCCGGATACTCATATCCCCCACCAGCGCTACAATCACCTCTGCGGCATATGCCCCTGATTTCCCCACCCTCCCTCTCCCACCGGTGCTATCAAGACAGCGTCCACCGTCAGAAGCTGGAGGAGGCGGGAACCAAGGCCTGATGACAAGATCTGACGAAAGGGTACTGACTGGAGGAGAGTGCTGGAAACTAAATGAAGTGAAGGGATCTGACCAGCAAGCATTGACTGAGGGGGAGCATAACCTAAAAATGGTTAGGAAGGGATCTGACAAGAAATAAATGACTGAGAGTGGAACTAAATGAAGTGAAGGGGATCTGACGAGAAAGGGGCATTGACTGGAGGAGAGGCGGGAACTAAATGAAGTGAAGGGGGATCTGACGAGAAAGGGGCATTGACTGGAGGAGAGGCGGGAACCAATTCAGGACGGTTTCACAGAGTTGGGTATCGTCATGGGCAGACTGGAGACGGATGACTTCCAACCAACAAGCGAGGGGAATTGCATTTTCAACAAGTGTTGCTCCCACAAGTTGAGGAGATGATGAATTGACTGAATTTAGAATAGGACAAACAAATGCGATGAATTTGTGGGTGGCGTCCCCTCTTCGTTCTTCATGTCAAGAATTCCGGTCACCACATGAATAGTTATGATATACTGCGCGAATAATTTCGGTTTCTAAAAGTGAAATTCCGGACCGCGAAACACGGTTCTGGCTTGGCTGTAGTAAACCTCTGCTGGAACTGCTTATCACCTCCGTACATGAAGATGAGTTGATTTTGTTTAATCTCCTTAGAATTTGCCACCTTCCATCACCCGACCCGCCCATATTCCAAAACGCTGTGTTTGACTCAGGGCTTCGAGCCCGCCGTCATGGGTTTGCAAGGAGGAGATTTGCCGCACTTAGAAGCCCCCTGGATGGGACAAGAGGGGGGTGGTCACCCTCTGCCAGCGGCGCGGCTGCATGAAGTACTTCAGCTCCCTGCTGCAGGCGTGCGCGGAGGGGCAATGCACGAAGGTAACCGCCGCGAACAGGCCATACACCACCTGCCCGACCTCAGAACCCATCACGCCTGTCTTGCATGCACGCCAGTGTTCTCCAGTGGATATCCTACGGCCTCCGAGGAGCATCTGCAGCGGATATCCGACGGCCCCCGAGGAGCATCTGCAGTGGATATCCTACGGCCCCCGAGAGGCATCGGTATCCGATATCCTACGGCCCCCGAAGACGTCCCAGTACATCCTGCGCAGCCACAGCAGCAGCGCAGTCGTCGACTTTGCTACTTGTGCACACATGATACTCGCGCCTGCGCCGCGTTGGCTCCAAAAGCCCCTAGAAGCCTTGGTCTGTTCGAGGGCATGGCACGCGTCTGCGGCAGCTGCGACCCTATGCCAGCTTCTGCAGGCTCGCCTTCGACGCCGCACAGGTGACGGATAAAAAAAGTGCGTCACCTCTAGCCCTTGGTGTGCTGTATCGGCGTCATCGTCCTCCGGATCCGACCCGCGCGGGCTTGCAGCGTACCCTGCATGCCCGGGTCCAGCTCCCACCAGACCCTTCCGCCCCTCTGAGTCGAACTGCCCGTGAGCTGCCACAAGACGTCCCCACTGTAGCATAATGCTTGAGAGCCAGAACCTTTCCCTTTTCGCCTCAGCATCTCCTGCGCGTCAGAATCACTTGTCTCCGAGCCTCAGCGTGTCCTGCGCGTTCGATTCACCTCGCAAGGACACCGAGCAAAGCGACCCGCAACTGCCGCAACTCTCCACAGTTGCCGCAACATAACCTACAGGGCATCCCCTAGCCCTCCTCCTGGGAGTTGAATCATCTCGCCGGGAGCTCGGCCGCCTGCGACTCGCGGCGGGTGGCCCGATATGCCATCAACTTACGGGGCACAGCGGGCCTTGCTACAGGGGGGGAGCAACCTACCCCTTGGGGTGGCGGGTGGGGAGGCGCCCAGGGTGCCGGAAGTAGTCTCGTGGGCACCGAGGCTCCCAGCAGCCTCACGCGCCCCGGGTGCGCATGCCGCGTAGATGCAACCTGCCGGGCATCCCACGGTCCAGCTTCAGCCCCAACACCTCCCATCCCTCTTTCCCTATGGACCCCACGAATGATCCCACACCGCCATCCTGCTTCACCCTTGGCCAGCAAACCACATCACATGCTGCCATCGCTGCTCTGCCTGCTCTTTACCCCTCGTCCCCCGTATCAGCCACCACACGCGGCGCCCTCCTGCTTCACCCCTAGTCCCCCGTATCAGCTACCCACCACAGGGGCATCATCATCTGCCCTATGACCTTCGTAGTGTTTTTTGCGCGGGAGCAGACACGCACGCCGGCTGCGAAGCACCTTCGGGCCGCACGAGCCACAGGTCGTTGTGTACGGAGGCGGTCAGTGCCTCCGGCTGCGGGATCTGCGCTTGGAGCCGAAACGCGTGCGTGTGCAGCTGCCACATCAGCCGGGGGAATGGGTTGGCCACCATGGGGGGCTCTGTCACTTCCACGTACATCTCCTGCAGCGCGTCGTCCAGGCCAGTGTCCACGGCGTACTGCAGCATGGGCGCTGCCGGGATCGCGGCAGCTGGCACGGAGTGTGCGGCTAGATGGGCTTCCTGCGCGGCCCCTATATCCAGTACAACGTGCAGATCTTCGTGGGGGTGGACCACGTCGCCGAGGGGGTCCATTGGGGGTGCCATAGGCAGGCGGTACCGGTGACGAAGCTCGAAGGCGTAGGCCTGAAGGAGAGCGCGTGCCGGCTCGCAGGTCATCGCCGACAACTGCGCCTCCGCGAGTGAAGCGGCCACGGAGCTGCACAATATCTCCACCTTGCCCAGATCGTTGTCCAGCTGGAGGCTGGCACCGACCTCCTGAGACACAGCCCAGGCATCATCTCTGTTATGTTGGAGGCCTCGCGGCAAGAGGGCGGCGGCCTCCGCGGTGCACACACATGCAAATAGACAGCACACACTCCCGTTTCTTGCAGAGGGCGTATAACCCCCGTCTGTTTCAGAGGGCGCATAACCCCTTTCTGTTTCAAAGTGCTCATAGCCCCCGTCTGTTTCAAAGTGCTCATAGCCCCCGTCTGTTTCACAGGGCGCATTACCCCATTTCTCCTCTGAGAATGTACGGGCGAAGCGGGGGAAACCAGTTACCGCGGTCCTCTCCGTGAACTGCTGCCTCACCATCTTCTCGATCACCTTCAGCTCGAAGACCGGGCTGTTTGAGAGTACATCCGATGTGCGCTGCCGCAGAGATGCCAGGTGTCGTGTCACAAAGCGCTCGCGTTGAGCGTCACGCTCTGCGTCGAGGCCGTCCTCCCATCGTCCTCGTCCGGGCCCCCTTGTTCTCTTTGCTGCCCTGTCACGCGGCACGATCTGCCCTGTAAGATGCTCGCTGTGCTACAAGGAGTGTTTCCTCATCTTGCCTTGCCTTTACCTGTGACAGACAGCGTGGCACTGGGCCGTGAATCGAGGCAGAAGAGAATCAGTCTGATAGTAGAATGCGTAAGGGGGAGGGGGTCAGGTGATGGCTGGTTCAATTCAAGTGTTTCAACTGGCGACATCCATCACTCAGCAACAAGAAGCAATACAGGTGCATGCCTTTCGCTCTGGCCGTTGTCAAAAGTCAAATCTAAGGGTGTATGCCTTTCATCTTGCCGCTAACAATCATGCAGGTATGCCTTTCGCCTGGCCGCGTCAAATCTAAGGTGTATGCTCTTCGCTCTGGCCGTCGTCAAATCTAAGGGTGTATGCCTTCGCCTGCCGCTGTCAAACATGCATGCCTTCGCCTGGCCGTTGTCAAATCTAAGGGTGTATGCCTTTCGCTCTGTCAAATCGAAGGGTGAGGCATGCCTTCCCGCCTGGCTACCGCCAACGAAGGGTGTATGTCTTTCGGCCTGGCCCTCGTCAAATCGCATGTATGCTCGCTCCACGTTGTCAAATCTATGTATGCCTTCGCTCTGGCCGCTGTCAAATCTAAGGGTGTATGCTCTTCGCTCTGGCCGTCGTCAAACCCAAGGGTATGCCTTTCGCTCTGGCCGTCGTCAAATCTAAGGGTGTGTGTGCGGCGCTCAGTGGCTCCCAGACGCTTGCCGATACTTTCCCTGCGCGAGAACGATTCCCTCGGTAGCTGCCACGTGGGTGCCCGGCGCGCGCAACGGCACTGCAACAACGGCTGTGCGGACCCGAAGAGTCGATGCCGGAATGCACACCTCCACAACCACCAAGCGAAGGGGCGTGCCTGCAGCTGCCTGGCCTGCTCGACGACCACGACGGCGTGCAGAGTGGCGGCCTCTTGCGCTATTCCCCGGAGGACGACCGCATCGGTGGTCAGCAGTCGGCGAAGGATAGTCACGGACGCCTCGGCCTGCGGGTGGATGTCACTTGCCTGGCTCTTGCTCTCCATCTGCCTCGCACGACCACGTTCCATGCCACCCTCCTCCACCATCGAATCATTGCACGTGCGACTGTAGCCGCGGGGAGAGGTAGTTGCGCAGCCACAAGGTGATGCCTCCCCCCCTGGGGGGCACAGTGAACCAATCGCTGCAAGCGCGCCTACAGCCGCAAGCGGGGACGCGGGGCGCACTTGGGCGGCCACAAGGAGCAGGCTGAGCGCTGCCATCTTGTCGCCATGCTCGTACTCTGCGACTGTCTTCTTCATCAAGAGATACTTGTTGGGCTCCATGGTCATCGGACGGTACGGGTTGGCGATTTGGCCAAAGAGTGAGAGGTAGCGCCACACAATGCGCTCCTCCGTGAATAGCCCGCAGAAGAGCGCCTCGAGGGGCAGCGAGCCGTATGTCGTGGTGTGTGTGCCCCCGAGGGTGTGGTGAAACACGTAGCGAATGCGAGTTGACACGTATCGCTCGCGCACCTACACCTCCCCCAACTTCTCCGTCTCGGCACTTCCCCACAGCCACGACAGGCTGATGAGGATACACAGGCGCGCCCGAAGCTCGAGGCACGCCGCCCCACAACCACTGATGTCGGCGCAGCTTCCAGCTGAAACACGGCGATCACCTCTGCACACGCTGGCGCCGCGCACGCAGAGATCCCACATCGTTATACCTCATCTCACTCCAGCCGGCGAAAGATCCCCGCGGCGTGTAATACAAACCGCAAGCTACGCATCGGATCAAGGGTTGTTTCCGTCCCGCGTGTCGACTGAGCCATATAAGGAAGTGGGGGCCATAGGGTCCGCCAAGGAGTCAAGACCCAAACCACTGTGACTGGTCCATCAGCGAGCGAGGCTTCTGGGCTGAAAGATCCGAAGGTACTTCTAGCAGCAAATTCAGTCAGAACTTGAAGCACACATATAGCAATAAAAAAGTGGACTTGTACCTTTGCAGTAGAAGCTTGACCTTCCAGCGCGAGGCTTGCCTCGATGTACACGTGCTCATGGCTGACCACCGCGCGCTTCAAAGCAATGATGAAGCTCCCCTCTTTCTCCGGGTCGTCCAGCTCCTCCACCTTCCACCGCTGCTTCTTTGGGGACCGGACCGTGAATGGGAAAAAACCATCGCACACCTGACAATGGTTGGCAGCCAATGACAGGCTTCAAACGGTGACACTGAGACCTGAAAGCCCTGTCATAGAGGCAGCTTCAAACGGTGTCGCCGAGACCTGAAAGCCCTGCCGTAGAGGAAGCTTCACACGGCGGCGCTGAGACCTGAAAGCCCTATTTGCGCAGCTTCAAACGGGTGACGCTGAGACCTGAAAGCCCTGTCATAGAGGAAGCTTCAAACGGCGGCGCTGAGACCTGAAAGCCCTGTCATAGAGTGGGCAGCTTCAACGGTGGCGCTGAGACCTGAAAGCCCTGGCATAGAAGTAGCTTCGAACAATGACGCTGAGACCTGAAAGCCCTGTCATAGAGGCAGCTTCAAACGGCGGCGCTGAGACCTGAAAGCCCTGTCATAGAGGCAGCTTCAAACGGTGGCGCTTGAGACCTGGGAAAGCCCCGGGCATAGAGGTAGTCGAATGACGCAGAGACCTGAAAGCCCTGGCATAGAGGCAGCTTCAAATGTGACGCTGAGACCTGAAAGCCCTGTCATAGGCGGGCAGCTTCAAACGCGGCGCTGAGACCTGAAAGCCCTGGCCAGAGGCAGCTTCAAACGGTGACGCTGAGACCTGAAAGCCCTGTCATAGAGGATGCTGCAAACGGTGACGCTGAGACCTGAAAGCCCTGTCATAGAGGAAGCTTCAAACGGCGGCGCTGAGACCTGAAAGCCCTGTCATAGAGGCAGCTTCAAACGGCGACGCTGAGACCTGAAAGCCCTGTCGCAAGGACAGTGTGAGACGATGACATGGAGGGCTAAAAGCTCCATCACTGAACATGCATGCCGCAAAACTGGCAGTCGATGTAAACGTGATGCACCGCGATGCACCGCGTGGCGGCAGGCACACCTGGTAGTCGATGGAAATATAGTGCATCACGTGGCGGGGCTCGTCGTCCAATGCGCGGCTCTCTTGCAGCACGATGTCACAGAAGCAGTCAATCGCCGGCTCCAGCTTCGGGGCAGCAATCTGGTGAAGGATTGCAACAACCCCACAGTTCCCTTCCCTGTTATCCCTGCCTGGATGCCATTGCAGAGAGAATGTGAGGGGCGCTAACCTGGATGTCTGCCTGGAGATAGAGTGCTGGCGGCAGGCCCTCGGCGGCGCTGAAGCGGCGGACGACGGACGGTCCCTGCAGAGAGGCCAAGATGCTGACCGTGCACTGCTCGCCGAAGCTGTTGTCGTCGAGGACGCTCCGCACACTGAGCACCGAGGCCGGCAGCCGCTGCAGCACCATGAGAATTGCATCAATCCCGTCGGAGTTCACGCAAGCCAGCAAGTGAGGCAGCCCCCAGGCATCGTCGTCCTCAGCCAGCTTGCACAGCTGCCTCTGCACGTCGATCTGCTCCACCACGTCTGCTCCATTCTGCGCCCGCACCCGCTCCATGTGCGGCACGCTCACCTCCTCCACCCCCATTCACATATATTATGTGCTTGGTACAGCAGCCCAGCCCGACCTTCGCCGCTACCCCCATGCCTACATCATGTGCTTGCACAGCAGTCCAGCCCGACCTTCGCCGCTACCCCATGCCTACATCATGTGTGCTTGACAAACAGTCCAGCCCGACCTTCGCTACCCCCATGCCTACATTTATGTGCTTGGTACAGAAGTCCAGCCCGACCTTCGCCGCTACCCCCATGTCACACCATGTGCTTGGTACAGCAGTCCAGCCCGACCTTCGCCACCCCCATGCCTACGCTCATGTGCTTGGTACAGCAGTCCAGCCCGACCTTCGCCGCTACCCCCATGCCTACATTATCTGCTTTGCGCAGCGCCGGGATCCTCCTATTCAAGGGATGTCACACGGCATCTTCTGCCACGAAGCAATAGCACGTCACATTAATGCAGAGCCCCAGCATAATGCAGCAGCACAGGTACATGCCCATGACGGTCAGGCGTGGTGCCTGGGTAGTTGATGAGCCTGGGATCACTAATGCAACAGGGCAGCAGGATGAAGGAACGGTGCCTACGCCTCGCCGCTGAGTCTCCCAGTCGTCCTCCTGATATTGATGGCGTGACAGCACGTTGGCCACGAAGAAAAAGGGATTCTCCGGAAGCTCCGGCAGGTCGAACAGCTGGTCAACAGCGTCCACCAGCACAGCGGCTGCGTTTGACTCCTCCTGGCTAAGGTACTGACGCCGGATTTCCGCGTCGCGGGCAGCATACAGGGGGACTTCTTCCTTCTGCCTTTTCAGCGGCGACTTTGGTTTAGGGGGTGCTGGGGATAGGAGGGCATCCTTGCTCTCCTCCTGCTTTTGCACTTGGCTCGTCACATCCTGCACGAGCCCCGCCTGTCCGATGGCCTCGTGCCCGGCCACTTCTTGCTCCGTCGTACCGTCTTCATTGTCACCTCGCGCCAATTCCACAGCCGTCGAATCCTCGCTCCCCGCCGATGGCTCGGAGAGCTGTGCTTCATCGTTTTTCCCCAGCTCAAGCGATTCCTCCTCATCCACCGGTAGCAGGCCGCCTTCCAGCTGCCCCTCTCCCACATCTCCCTCTCCCAAGGCTCCTTCACCTATGTCTGCCTCCTGCTCCTCCTGGTCCGAATCACTGGCGGCCGTGGTCCCTTCTCGCATTTTGTCCTCTCTCTCGAGATCTTGATCCGAATCCCCATCTGCACCTATCTCAGATTCATCTTCGGCTTCCACATCGGACTCCCCACGCGCTCCTACACCTGGCGCCCCTTCAGGCCCAATATCGGAGTCTCCGTCCGCATGCATCGGTGAGTGCTGCTGCACGTTGGAGGTTGCCATCGGATTATCTTAGACCACGGTGTTCTTTACACCCTGCACGGCGGGACGGCCGTTCATCAGTAGCCTGTCACTTCGTACCTAAGTAGGCCTCGCATCCGTGCACGCAGGTAAACATGTTTTTTCCGGTCAGGATATAGTAGGAACGGTCAACAAATGCAGCCACACATGTTTTGCTTAGCCAGAAAACCTAACAGGCGCAGTCCCGGATGGCAACGGTGCGCACTTTGCCAGGAGATCATACTGTGAACGGAGCACGCCACGCAAAAATGAAACTGAAGAGTTTCAACAATTTTCCTTGCATGCACACAGCGGAGTACTGGGAAGTGACGAACCTTAATGTTGGAAAGATCCATCTTAGCGACCTCGGAAAGATGCTCAGCCTGCACCCTGTGAAGCATATCCCGCAACATTCCCCCGTGACGCCTCCCATCCGCCTATGCACTTTGCGACACTCGCCCCAGACAACAGCAAAATGTGTCTCAGAGACACCGATCCTCAAACCGCTGACTGCCATGTGTCAGCAGTAGCAGTGAGGCCGGGGTGGAGCACCCATGGGTAGGGTCATACTGCCGCAATCAGTATGCCGCACGAAACGCCTGCCGTATGCGCCCATGATGGAGCTGAGGCGGGCGATTCACGGTGCACAAGGATGCAGCCGCCGGGGTTTTGCGATGGGGTCGACAGAGGTTATGCTATTGGTGGGCAAAGCTGCAGAGGAAGGGAATTGGCCAGAGTGCCCTGCAACTTGTGGGGGAGGGGCCGGGCTCACGTGATGTTCTCTAGCTGGGTATGTCCGAGTTGCACCAAAAACTGCACCTGCGCCATTTTAAGCTTAAAGTGGTATGAAAACTGTTTAGACAACGGCTGCTTAATTGTACGCGAGGGAAAAACGCGACTGCGCCAATGACCGCAATCGCGAGTGGATAAGGACGGAGCTAAACTTCTGCTGGGTTGTAGCATTTGGAACAGGCCTCGACGCGACTTTAAGGAGGAAGCTTCTGAGAAAGAGCGCGCGAACCTGTTCTGGATCTGACTCGTTTTTAGAGGCTTCAAAATCACGTCGTATGCGTCGCCTGCAATAGGATGAGGAGCACGATGTGAGACATACGCGACGGTCATAGGGAAATGCTGCTTAAGGTTTGCGATGTGTCGCCGATGTCGCTATTGTTCTTGCTGTGGGAGAACGATCGATTGCATGCAACGAATATCGCACTATGGCAGGTTCAGCAAAAAGTAGACAGGGATTAGTTTGAGATTCGAAAAAATAACGACCTGATGAAATCTCTTCTATATTCGGTAGGCATTTTCGCAGCCTGCAAAGCTCCAAACAAAAAACTATCCGGTGGGCGACGTCCTACTTCGATGACCAGCGAAGGAGGAAAGCGTGACACTGAAATAAGCCTGTCTATAGTCAGCTGTCCGTGGACCACAATTTGAGCTTCGCGGGTGAATATCCCTTATGCAGAAAAGAATGAAGAACATGTGAAAATAGGTTGCTACATCTTAGTCGTGAGTCGTCCTACTCCGATGCTGAGAAAATGCAGCTCCAGGTATATCTTGGCCTGTCGTGAAAACGCGCTTACTTCGGATTGAGCATACAATGTGCTCACCTCTTTCCAGAGAGCTCGATAAAGTGCAATAACTGCAAGCTTCATCTTCGATTAGTTTCCCTGCATACCCAAAAAATATTCAAGACACTTCAGTGACGCTGTGGCGCGCTTCCGTTAAGATTCGGCTTGTAAGCCCACGTTCAGCTCATTTTGCAACATCGCAACATATTGTGATACCTCTCTTCTGCTTATTTTTTCATCAAAGATGACTGCCACGTTCTGGAAACTAGTTAAGTTTTGCAGAGCACCAAAAGCATTTTATGATTTCAGGCTTCACGATTTTTTTTTTTTGCTGAGAATGAGGATGAGGACGAGGACGCTGAGGATGAGGACGCTGAACGCTCCTCTTTATCTCCAAGCGAAGGGGAATATAAATAAACAATTGATAATTCTATACCGAATACCCCATGCTTACGTTACCTCTCCTCCTGCTCTACAATTTAAAACAGGGAAGGGTTATCTAAGTTAGCTCCGCTCCGCTGAGCTACCCTAGCTACCCCTAGCTACCCCTAGCTACTAAGACTACTGGAATGATAAGAGTTGAGAGTCCCAATAGGGAGTGTCCAGAGACACTGTCCCCCTTGCCTAAGGCCGAAGCCCTTCAGGCAGCAAGGTATTGCCTGTCCCGTGCCCGCCTAGAAGGGCACAGTCAGGGACCCCGATCTAACTCGGGAGCCTACACCTAACCCACACACTCACAAGTGACGGGTAGGGAGCCCACTAGTCTGGTGCCCGATTGTCAGTTATAATTAATAACTGACAATATAAAACACTGCAATGCAGGAATAGTACTATAACAAACAATGCACACACAAATAAATATACAGGGAGAACCTTAACTACACTGAGTAAGTAAAAAATGAGACATAACAACAATGCCAAAGAGCAACCTTGAAGGGAAGATATAATAATGGGAGGGAGGGATGGGACTTACGGGCAACAAACCAGAGGTCAAAGAGTGGAGCCGCCAACTCCGTTGGCGAGCCCTAAATGCTCCGCTCCCACTAACGTAGATAACCGAAGTTATCTACCGTTGATGTGCCCCCTCCTACGTCGGTGACCCCTCACCGTTAGATAACTTTCAGTTATCTAAGTTAGCTCCGCTCCGCTGAGCTACCCTAGCTACCCCTAGCTACCCCTAGCTACTAAGACTACTGGAATGATAAGAGTTGAGAGTCCCAATAGGGAGTGTCCAGAGACACTGTCCCCCTTGCCTAAGGCCGAAGCCCTTCAGGCAGCAAGGTATTGCCTGTCCCGTGCCCGCCTAGAAGGGCACAGTCAGGGACCCCGATCTAACTCGGGAGCCTACACCTAACCCACACACTCACAAGTGACGGGTAGGGAGCCCACTAGTCTGGAGCTACACAAGATCGGGTATGGATGCAACACCAAAATAATAATTACTGTTAATAAATAACAGGGGCCACAGGCTCATGCCTGTGGCCGGCCCACTTGGGGCTTCAGGAACAGGCTAATTGCCTAGGCATCTAGTAACTGAGAGTCTGGTCTCGGTGTCATCCAGAATGTATCTGTGAGCACTGGTTGCCGTATGCCATGCGCCGTGTTGCTGGAACAGGCGGAAGTCCACCTGCTTGGCTGCAGTAGTAGCACCGCCGGATCTCAAGGACTGGGTGCCCCACCGAGTCTGCACCTCTGCTGCAGACAGGCCAGTGGTCCGCTGGAGAAATTTATGGACCACTGCACGGCACTGTGGATACTCCATATGGCGGCCGTTGAGCGGGGTTGTGTCAGGGTGGAACCTGGCCAGTCTGCCATCCCAGCCTTGAAACAGGTTGACCATACCGGTGAAGCCACCACGGCTAATCAGAGTCTCACACAAGTACACGGGGCAAGAAGGGCGGTGCTGCCCCCTAGCAATATACACCACATCTCCAAACCGGAACTGATCATTCTTCCTCTCAATCAACAACATCTCCATATGAGTCTCATAGAACTTAACCAGAGGGACCCACACAAACTTCATGTCCTTATAGCGCAAGAACCCCGTCCACATAGTGGACACCATAGCCGCTGAGGTGAGAGCAATAAGAGAGGCAACAGTGGCATCCGGAACATACAGGAGGATACCCGACCGCAAGACATCGCCCTCCAAGGGTTCCTTCTGGTTTACCAGCCTAAGACCGATACGTCGCTTAGCCGCCTCTCTGATCCCCTTAGCCAAAGGGTGCTTCGTGGGGATCTCTGACACGGGAACCAGTGCAAGCTCGTGCAAGGTGAACAGGGCGCCCGAAGCCGACTTAACTGAGGCGTATGACTTCGCATCCGAGGCCACCAACTGGAGAAACAGACACACCGTGATTGGCTCGGCAGGAACTGGCACCCGAGGTGGAGTGCGGGCGGCACAAAAAGCTCGGTACCGCCGTATGACGCTGAGATAGCTGCCGTCCCAAGTGCCAGGAGCTCTAGTAGAGACCATACCTGCCTTCATCGAGCGGAGGAGAGATTGCTCGAGGGGGTCTCGGGGACTCACTTTTAGTTGGTCCCAAAGAGCCGTGGCCAGAGCTCCACCTGCACATTACAAAGTCCCAAGGGACCCGTCAATCCTGAGGGCCAACACCCTGAAGGACGGGGGGCCCACAGCTGCCTCATTGGCTCTCCCCGCCCCCGGGCAGAAAAGGGGCTCGATCGAGTCCGTAGGAAGCTCTCTCCAATCTACCACGAAGGGGGCGAAGTGAACACCATCAGGGCACAACAAGGGCCACCAGTGGCGGCCCGTCCATCGGGGGCAAATAACTGTCGCCCGAGCACCGTGACGGATTAAGCATCGCAGGAGCTGGCCCACTAGGCCGAAGGGAGGATTGCACCAATTATTCTCCAGAAACCAATCATTCAAAAGGAAGCAGTCAACATTCTCTGTGCCAGGACACCACCACCTACTGTTGAATCTCGGAAGCAAGTGATTCCTGTCAGTGGCAAAACGGTCCACGGTATGCGGGCCCCACAAGTCATCGAGCACTCTGAACCAGTAGACTGAGAGCATCCAATCGTCACTGTCGTAAATCCCCGCTAGAAAGTCTGCGTACTCATTGAGTGTTCGAGGAATCCAAGAAACCTCTAGGCACACCTTGTTACGAACCGACCACCAGAAAATCTCAACTGCCAGCTTATGCAGTGGGGCTTTACTACTGCAGCCCTTAGTGAGAATCCTCCACGCTGCCTGAGAATCGGTATGAAGGTGCACCGTCGTGCCGTACACAAATCGAGCCAAAGACTGAAGAGTACGGAGCACACCAATAAGTTCCCGCAGAGTGGACGATTCAAACCTCTCAGCTAGAGACAAGTGACCTCTAGCATCGAGCCGCTCCCGGGCCCCGAGTGGGGCTAACCAACCGCCCCATCCTGTGGCACCTGCATCGGTCCAAATAAAGTTGCAAAAAACATGGGCCACCACGGCCCATATGCCGGAAGTGAATCCCTCTGCTCCTGTGCTAGCCCACAGCTCAAGCTCCGAAACAACCTCATCAAGAAGAGAAATATAAGCATCCCAGCGCGCCGCTGCCTCGATAACAAAATACATCTCACGGGTGAACATAAAGGCTGCTTTACCCAAGGCCAGCCGCAGGGACATCACCTTGCCTGCTATGGAGGCAAGAGCACGGATTTTGACACGGCGAGTACGAAGAGCCGCTGCGATACGAGACTGCAACGAGTTCCATTTCTGTTGAGGCGTGTAGAATAAGCCTCGCACTGAGTCGATCCCCATTCCGAGGAAAGCCAGACGTTGCATTGGCTGCAAAACCGACTTCTCAAGGTTGACAAGAAATCCTGCTGAAAACAAGTCGGCAAGAACAGTGGCTTGCTGTGCAAGAAAGACTGCAAGAGAGCCGGCTATGGCAACACCAAAAAATATATAGTCGTCCAAATAGTGAATCAGCTTCATTCCCTGCTGCCTCCATCGCTTCGCCAACTCTCTACCGATTCGAGTGAATATGTACGGGGCACAGGCTAAACCAAACGGCAACACTGCGTAACAATAATACTTGCCTTGCCACTCGAAAGCTACGTACTGCTGACTGTCAGTGTGTAATTCAACGTGGTGGTAGCCGGAAGTGAAATCGAAGGACCACATAAAGCCGTCCGGCTCAAGCAAGTCTCTAACCATCGCGAGCCCCTCATACTTAAACTTCTTCACAAACAAATACGAGTTAACGTAGCGGCCATTCCAAATTAACCGCTTCTTAGGAGGGACGCCAGGGCCAAGATCACGATAGGCCACACTAAGGGGCGAAACGACAATAGGGCGATCAGGGACTTCGTATGCAGCGCCGGTGCTGACCAAGCTAGCTACTGCCTCAGTCACGAACTCGAATTCCCGCTCGGCCAGTGGAGAGTTAGGAAAGGACCTGGCAGGAGGAGGGCCATCAATCCACGGGAGGGATACACCGAAAGTGATCCATAGAAGCACAACTGCATTACAGAACGTGCTCCAAAAAGACAATCTCGAACGAAGACGTCCTCGAGGGGAAGGGCTAGGAGGAGCCCCTTCCTCGTACTCTCCCCGCTCATCATCACCTGCAGCTACGATTTCTACCGCTCCCACAACGAGGGGGGGGTGTCAACGCCGGATCGAGACATCCAGCAACGCTAAACAGCGACAAACGCTCGAACGAGCGGACGAATACACACTAAACAGTGTCAGGGCAAATCGCGCACGACCAAAACGGTCTCTGAAAAAATTAATACATAATCATTCGTCATTGTCTAAGCTGGGGGAGCTTGGGCCCCATATGGGCACTGGTTGGACATATGTCCAGAGCGTCCGCAAGAATAACAAACTGGAGGGCCTTTGCCCTTGCCCTTACCGCCCTTAAAGGGGGGGTCCTGCCTAGGGTACCATTGCTGAGTAAAATTGCCTTTCCCATACGTCCTAGGTTTCCAGTTGTTACGAGCTTTTTTAGATTCAGCAGCGCGTTGCTCAGCAGCCTTTTTTGCTTTTTTGTAACGCTTCTCATCTTCCTCAGACAAAGTCACCATTTCTTCAGAAAATTCCTTCGCGACATTCCACCCATCTTTGAAGGCTATGAAGGCCACCTGAGCACGCTGTTCACACAGTTTCATACCTTCCGTGAGCTGGGCTTTTGCCTTCTCGAGGCTCTCCTTCACTTCCTCCGCGATCGAATCCGGCACTGCCTGCGCCGCCTTCTCCACGCTGCGCGATGAGTTGAAGAAGATCTCGTCGGCCTTGTTGGCAAACTCCCATGTGCGTTTTGCTGCGTTGCTGTCGCTGCCATTCTTGTCCTTGAAATCACACTTCGCACCCGGCAGCTCGCGACGGGCGGGACCATGGGCTGAAAGGAGCTCGTCCAACTTAGCGTGGACAGTAAGGTCGGCTGGTCCAGGGCCGTGGATATGAGCAGCATACTGAGCACGGACTTGCCTACGCTCCTGCTCCGCCAGAAACAGGGAGAGCCTGTTGTTGAGAGATACCTCCTCGGGCGTAAAGTCGTCTGGCGAAGCGGAAGCTATCTTCTCGAGCAGGCTCTTGCCGGCTTCAGTCGCGCGAAGCTCCGCGATACGCTGGGTCAGGGCGTCGTCAGAGAGGGAGTCCATGCTGAAAAATATATAATGATAATGTGAGAAATAAAGAGAAGAAACTCTAATGCTCAATGTGAATGTAACTCGAAACGCGTATACCTGTAGGACAAAACTTACGGGCAACAAACCAGAGGTCAAAGAGTGGAGCCGCCAACTCCGTTGGCGGGCCCTAAATGCTCCGCTCCCACTAACGTAGATAACCGAAGTTATCTACCGTTGATGTGCCCCCTCCTACGTCGGTGACCCCTCACCGTTAGATAACTTTCAGTTATACGCGCTGGAATTCACACGTCGTTTCCGTCTCAATCCCGAAAAAATTCTGAACCAGCGTGACGGTCATATCGTCTTGCATCGTCTCGCGTGTCATCGTGAATTTAATTTCCAGGATTATTAAAACAGATAATCAATTTATCTTCCATCGATATCGCGGATACGATTACCGTTGGCGCTGGCGTTGACTAGCTCAACCATAAAGCGCTCGCTGCGACATTTACTGCTCATACTTTTCTCAACGTTCCTTCGCCTCATGGCCGGAACGGTGTTCACTGTGACTGTTGTGTTATGTGCAGGGATTGCGGAAGTGTTTGGCTGTTTTTATTTTTCAATTCGTTTATTGCATATATGCGAACTCACGGTATTCGGTGTGTGCAGCTTGTGTCGCAGGTTTTCCGATGGCGAGGAGGGACGCACCTTTTTGAGATGTGGAAGTCTAGGGCGACCTAGCTTGGGATGATACCCAACCACATCGGACTTACTTTGTTTTCATATTTTAATCTACTCACCTTGCATATGCATACAAACTTTGAGGAGCATCGAAGTTTGATAAGTTTTAGACTGATTTATCTTTTTGGGTTTGTGGCGCCATCGCGACCTCTTGGGATGTGGAAGTCAAGGTTGAGCATGCCAACCTTGCTTGGGTTCGAACCCAACCACATCGAAGTCTGAGTCCTTGTGCTTCAGGGAACTAAAATATGTATATCTTAGCAATATTTGTGGAAAGTCTCGTGCGCTAGAACACACGGGAAGCCCTTGGCTGTTTGGCATGTATTGGGTTTGGGTCCATTCGAGCCCAAACCCAATAAATCTGCCAAAGAAATAAACTGTTCATTTCGCGAACAATGTATCTCAGTCCTTGAGCTTCAGGAAACTTAAAGAGATATATCACGAGAATATTTGTGGAAAGTCTCGTGCGCTAGAACGCATGGGAAGCCCTTGGCTGTTTGGCATGTATTGGGTTTGGGTAATTTCGAGCCCAAACCCAATAAATCTGCCAAAGAAATAAACTGTTCGTTTCGGGCACAGTGTATGCCAGTCCTTGAGCTTCAGGGAACTTACATGTATATATCTCGACAATATTTGTGGAAAGTCTCGTGCACTAGAACGCACGGGAAGCCCTTGGCTGTTTGGAATATATTGGGTTTGGGTACATTCGAGCCCAAACCCAATAAATCTGCCAAGGAAATAAACTGTTTGTTTCGCAAACAATGTATCTCAGTCCTTGTGCTTTAGGGAACTTGAAGATATATATCTTGGCAAAATATCAGCGTAGTTTCGTTTGCTAGGAAGCACGGGAAGATCTTGACTGTTTGGCATTTGTTGGTTTGGGTACATGAAAACCCCTCTTTGTCATGAAGTGACCTTCTCGTGCATACTTGACGACAATCCTTGCGCGCAAGATGGTGAACTAATATGACTCTCAGCACATTTAGTGCAAAGTTTCGTGCGCTAACACAGAGGACTTCGATGTGGTTGGGTTCGAACCCAAGCAAGGTTGGCATGCTCAACCTTGACTTCCACACCCCAAGAGGTCGCGATGACGCCATAAACCCAAAAAGATTAATCAGTCTCTAACTTATCACACCTCGATGCTCCTCAAACTTTGTATGCAAATTCAAAGTGAGTTGAATAAAACGTGAGAACAAGGTGGGTCCGATGTGGTTGGGTGTGATCCCAAGCTAGGTTGCCCTAGACTTCCACACCACAAGAAAGCGCGCCCCTCCTCGCCATCGGAAAACCTGCGACACAAGCTGCACAACATGAGTATCGTGAGTTGGCACATATGCATAGGTAAACTGAAAATTAGAAGCAGCCAAACACTTCCGAAATCCCTGCGCATAACACAGCAGCCACGACATCGTTCCGCCCATGAGGCGAAGCGAAGGACCGTTGAGTAAATTATGAGCAGTAAATGTTGGCGCGCAGCTCTTTATCCTTGAACTAGTCAACGCCAACGGCAATCGTATCCGCGATATCGATGGAAGATAAATTGATGATGATTTAATAATCCTGGAAATTAAATTCACGATGACACGCGAGACGATGCGAGACGATATGACCGTCACGCTGGTTCAGAATTTTTTCGGGATTGAGACGGAAACGACGTGTGAATTCCAGCGCGTATAACCCTTCCCTTTAAAACAATACAGTACTAGGCGGATCGATCTCAAAAGGAGATCTCCACTAGGCCATCTGACCGTAGGATCATGTGCGCGACATTACTTCGCTTTTTGCATCCCAACATGCCATGCCATAACGCGAGGGTGGCGTCGCGATAAATGTACGCGACTGCAGTGGCACTGTCATCGTTAGCGTCTGGCGATCGTGAGATCGGAAGTTCGTCTGTGTCGCCCGTTGGGATTCGCGCTTTGCTGCTGCTGATTAAGTAAGTAAGTAAGTAAGTAAGTAAGTAACCCGGTATATTAGCGAGGAAATTACCTCTGTACTGTACTGTCGGTTTTCTGTACTGTACTGTCGATTTTGGGGAAATATGTGCCGACGTGGCAGCCGTGCGACAGTACAGTACAGCCCGAAGGTTTAAGCGAAATATTATCGAGAGAGGGGCATGCAGTATTTTCCACCACGTTTTGTACTGTCGTCTGTACTGTCGTATTCTGTCGTCGGTACTGTAGTCTGTACTGTCGGCTGTACTCCGTATACTGTCGTGTGTACTGTAGCATGTACCGGCCGTTCCGCACCATACTTAATTTCATTTTGGCGACATCCACGCCTCCGCCTCTATACTGTCGTCCTTTTTGTCCGCATTGTACTGCCGTCGACGAAAAACGGTGGACCTCCAACCAGAGACGCGGAAATTGACATGCTGTCACGGACGCAGTACAAAGACGAGACAGTACAGACCAAACGACAGTACAGTACAGAGGTAATTTCCTCGTTAAAATTACGGGTAAGGTAATTTGGTCCGGTTCCAAATCATAAGGAGCAGAGGTACAGTACAATTCGAGCGAAGCATCAGCAATAGCATGCCTCTTTCATCAGGCGAGGGGGGAGTTTAGCTCTAGAAGTGACACCTGTCTCAGGCTGTCTTAGCATCGACTATGCCCCCTATTCAGCTATAGTACTAGGCGGATCGATCTCAAAAAGAGATCTCCACTAGGCCATCTGACCGTCTCAGGATCATGTGCGCGACAGTGCTTCGCTTTTTGCTTCCCAACATGCCATGCCATAACGCGAGGGTGGCGTCGCGATAAATGTACGCGACTGCAGTGGCACTGTCATCGTTAGCGTCTGGCGATCGTGAGATCGGAAGTTCGTCTGTGTCGCCCGTTGGGATTCGCGCTTTGCCTATTAAGTAAGGTAAGGTAAGGTAAGGTAATTTGGTCCGGTTCCAAATCATAAGGAGCAGAGGTATACCTCGTCAAATGCTAAAATGCAACAGGAAAAGAAAGAAACCTGGATATTATTGCGTATAATTTGCATATCGGTGTATGAGGTATTAAAGTTCATCTTTAGGACCCACTTTGTTAGAATCCACGGTCAGATTGCTTCAAAAATAAATAATCTTGACAATATTCTACGGGAAAATCATGGGGGATCACAACCCCCAACAACTTGATATTTCTAATTTGCAACAAGTGTTTGCTACTGTTCTACCATCATGGTATTCGAGTTGTCTATGGAGTGTAAACACTGCAGGCAGTTGACGTCGGTCGAATTGAGAAACATCATACGTCGATGTTTGCCAAAAATCTGAAAACTTCTGAAGGGAGCCGTCGATGTAGAAAAATTGTCGATTTTTCTGTGGTTTCACCCTTCATGACAGTGAAAAAATGTGTATAAATAATACTATACTTGGTTACTCGAAATGGGCGTTATATGTATGTATAAACGCTCGAAGCGGCCTTGACGATGAGCTTTTGTCCAGGGTCGATATCGAAGCGCAATCACGCGATATCGACGTTTTTTCCTCTTTGTTGCACGTTTCCAGCCTGTTGCACATTTCCAAATGACGAGGTAGTGCTTTACCTGCTTTTTATATGTCATGTCATGTGATGTCATGTCATCAAAATGCCGCGAAACTTGGATGTCAGTTACGGTACGTATAAAAAACTTTCATATATAATAAGCGTATATGTTCATACATCCAATCATATGGCAAGGATGTCACAAGTGACCGTTGGCTTCGCGGGAAAAACAGCCTGAAGTGTTCAGGTTCTGAAGTTAACCAAGTTATTCACCCCTTCAGTTGATTGATCGCCATCAACCTTTTGCAGAAAAACGAGCCAACTTGCTGCTAGGACGAGCTGGGAGAAACCTTTGCTTAATAATAACGGTCGCATAGGAGGATCGAAATATTACTCCTGACACCTGGGCGTTGGTCGCGTATATTCCATCAAGGATTCGACTTCCCATCAAACCCTTGCGGCTTTAGAAATCCGTTCTGGTCCCCAAAGGAAGAGATCTATTCTGTGTATCCTCTTCTATTCTTCATATATTTCACTCTGCAGTTTCCAGATTTTCTGAGACCTGCTAATTTTGACCCTCCAACGTCGCACTTTTTCTTTACAACGCGATACACTTGGCACAACTCGAAATATCAGCCAAAACGTCACTTGAAGCAGTTCGTCTTCAGGATCTCCAAAATAAACACCTATATTTCAGGACCCAGACGGAGTAGATAATGTATTTCACCCCGAATTTTGCTCAAGCAACTTCTCGTGCCGGCTTTGAGCGCGATTCCTCACTGGCAGATAACAGCCCAGGTGGAGCTCGGAGACAGGTATCAGTTTCTAAGACGTCTCCAGGAAGAAGTCAGAGCAGTCAAGTTCAAATTCACAGTTTTCCAGTCAATAGCTGTTGTGCCGCTGTCTCTATTTACTGCAAATTTCATCCTTCAAATTTGCCGCTGATGGATAGCAGGGTCCTCGCGCAGGCCAATGAAAGAACGCAGGAACTCGGCGACAGCTTAGCCCCACCAGTTTCCGACTTGGCTTCACCCGGCGAGCGAGGAGCAACTTCCAGGTCGGTTGTTATCTGTTTGGGTTGGGTGGAGAATCTTGCACTGTTTTTTCCTTTCGTTTTCAAAGGAGATCCGAAACGACGCCACAAAGGAATTAAGGTAGCCAAAGACCGGGTCCCAGCATGGCACTGAGCGCGTGGCCTCGCGAGTTGAGTGTACAGGTTGAGGTCGTCTTCTGAGTTGTCGCACTCTCCGACTGAAGCTCTTCGAAAGAGGGAAACCCGTACTCCGGTTCTCGCCGCTCTCACACCGGGAAGGTACACAGCCGCACGGTTTCAGTGCGTTTTCCAGTTTGCTCTCTTATAACGTGCATGGCGAAGTGTCAGTGCGCGGCATCCTGTGTGCCTTCGAGTTATGATTGTTTGCCGATACTGGCTCTGACGTTGAATGCTTCACAGAAATCGCCGTGCTCGGGTCGAACCGTTTAGCCTCGAGGACGCCGACTTTGGCAACCTCACTTCGTTGGCGGTGACGAATAAATCACCGACAGTGCCGAAGTTAGACCTATCCGATAAGGAAAATCTCGATCCAGGTAAGGCTTGCAGTACCTGCGGGACGTGCGGCAGACTCGTGGCAGTGTGAAAGCATTTTCTCCTTCAAGGGCTGAAGACAGGCCCAGCGTTTGTTTTTATTTAGCACTTCCTTCAATAGAATACTTGTCTCGGGGGAATATATTTCAGTCCCATAGTACATACTTACCAAAATCATTGTGTCAAATTTGGGCCGTCGCTGCACTATCACGCCATACCTATATCAGCAGTTGCGATGCCTGGCAATTTCATCCACAGCGTACAGAGTGAGCTTCAAACCACGGCAGAGCAGAGAGCAAAAGGCGGCACCCTCAGCTGGGCCACTTACCGGGACAGAGCGTTAGCACGGCTTTGGCGGAGCTCCAATAGCAGCTCAATCTTTTTATGGGGGTCATAAGCTAACAAATAAAAATATACAACCTAAGCATCTGTAATTTTTTGGGTTCTAGAATTGTGGACAGCAACGTGCTCATATTTATCAGATTCTGTCCCCCGGCTTTTAGATATGCCCCACGCCTTCGCTTGACCTCAGTCGGCGAGGTGTCCATCCGCTTTACAGCCGGAGCCAACAGCAAATAGAGGTCACCCTTGATTCGCTTGTATTACCAGTGAATTATTGATTATGCAAATAGTAGCAAGCGAAAGCACAGCGCAATAATCCTTCGAGGCTGACTATGCGATGATCGGGTAATGATGGACAGATGCAAGCCTGGACAGAAAGAGTTCAGGAAAGAGCAAGAAGGAAGTTAGCGGCCTTTCTGAAGGCCCGTTATTCACGGGGCAACTGGTGTGTCATAGAACCTTAAACTGGGTTATCGGATATGAGTGTATGTTGTGGCTTGGAAAACGTTGGTGGTTGGAAACTTCGGACGTCCTTGCAGATTTTCTGATGAGGATGTGAATGTTCAAACTGTTGCCCTGAGTCGTGTAAGCATCCAGGCCGAAGTCGACGTATCCAACGCCCTGAAAGAATGGCCAGACTTCTTCGGTCGCAAACACACTATTGTGGCACAGGCAGTTTGCGCAAGATGCTATATAGTTGGCAAAGGGTAGTTGAAAGCAGATTTCAGTGAGTTGGATAAAACGTATGTGCGAGGCGGTTGCTGTTATTATCAAGTGGCGAACGTTTGCCCCAGGGGAGAGGTCTTACACACCATCTCACACCGTTTTCCAGAGAGCTTAGTCGGGGAGTAGCCAAGATCGCACAACTTGAATGGATCAAATCCTATCCAAGGGTGAGAAGCGCAGTGGTGGTTACTGGGTAGAGGAAGTGTGGTCATAGCATACTTGTTGTACTTGTCATCTCTACACTTGTTGTCGTGCGACCTGCTTCGGGGGATTTACTGTGACACATGGACGGTGGGCTATGGCAGGACAAGCTTCGCGAGGAGCTGGCATGTGCGGTGTGCCTTGATCTCTCGTTGCGGCCGAGCACTGCCCCTTGTGGGCACTCCTTCTGCAAAGGCTGTCTTGTCAGCTCCCTGAATGTTAGGTGAGAATTTGCCTTGTATTCAGTTTTCTCTGATTCCACCGCTTACCACTCGCATTGTGTGCGATTCCAAAATCGCCACTTTCCAACTGCTTCCACTTCGAGGGACATGATGAACACTTGCGTTTGGCATCCTCCAAAGATTCTGCAGTTCAGCATGCTTGCACTGATGTGAATATGCGCTGGTACCTTGGTGAATACGCGAGGTGAACTTGCTTCCACTCGGATGTTCTGCGGATGTGCGACCAAATCATCGCTGTAGTGCCCCTGCTAGCTATTTGCGATGCACATCATGCATGTACCCGGCATCACAGGCAAGTGGTTACAATATGATACTTGAGATGTGTTGGAAGGGCTGCAGCACTCGCTGCCCTAAATGCCGCACCGAACTTGGCGCTGACTTCGAGCCTCTGATCAACATCACCCTTTGGAACACGATCCAGGTAAGATTGTGTCTGATGGCACTCGACAGCACCATGTTCTGCCTGGTCCTATGCAAGCAGTGATAGGTTCCAATTTTTACCGTTTGAGATACCTGCATGAATGGCATCCTCGTTTTTAAATGTGCGCGTTCATCTTTCCATGTGCAAGGGAGTGTCATTCAAAACCCGGGCGCAACAATTTGTGCACAGCGCAAAAGGGCATCTCAGATGGAGGTTGGTGGTTATATAGCTAATTGCATCATTATGGGACATGAGGGATCGAGGCGTAGTGAGAAAGAGATGTCTAGCAAGATCAATTATAGGAGGGTATGAATAGTAGTAGGAGTGCAGCTGCTGGCTTGATGTGGTGACCGAGGTGTGGGTTGGAATCGGTGTTATAGCTTCTCTTTCCGGAGGTGGCGAAGCGCACTGAGGAAGAAGACCGTCTGAAGCAGACAGAGCCCGTTCCTCGGTTGACATGGAACGCAAACGTCCCGACCTCGGGGCCCTTCCGCCCCGTGCAGCCCTCCGCTTCGGGTGCCACGCGGAGACGAGCACTGCAACGAGCAAGTGTGCCTAGAGCGGGTGCATCCGGCGTGACTAGGCCGCAGCAAACGCACAGGCTCGCAGCCGGCCAGGGGCGATTCAATCCGCCTCGCGTGGATCGGCCCACTGTGTTTCATCGGGAAGCCCCAGTGCGCCCCACATCTAGTCAGCGATTTGGGCAGCTCCAATCCCGGCGTGCCCCCGACGCCGTCGCAGGCACGATGCAGTTGATCACGGACTTATTCCCAAGGCAGCCGTCTCAAGGGGTGGGAGCTCAAATCTATCACCCACCTCTGACTCCCTCGTGTTCTTCTGTAGGGTGTGCTCAGGTCATGATTACAGAACTTCCACCTCATCTAGAACATGAGAGCGATCCTAAGGTTTGCGAGTGATCTACAGGCACATGACCGCATGCAAGACATTGTGACGCTTACGCAAAATGAAGGGCAGCAGGGTGAGAATGGCGATGCTGACGATGCAGGCACTGCGAATGTCCGAGCCCGTGCCTCACAGCGACCGAGGTGCGGAGAGGGGAAACTGCCAGGATAGGGAGAAGGGAGACCGAGGTCTAAGAAGAGGGAGTCGAGACGCTTGGGTGAAGTTGGTCGTTCCCTCAGTAGTCCGTCCGAGAATGTGGTTTCCCTGTGAGCGTGGCCATTTGTGCTTGCAGGCCTAGCAGAAGAGAACGGGGTGCAGAATTGGTCCAACGGCTAATGGCGCGCCCAGGTGCAGCGCAGCGGCCTGAATTGCGGACACAAGCTAACAGCGATGCAGCAGCTTCCCAGGGTTCTCAAATTCAGCCATCTGCAAGCCAGATACAGACTGCTCAGCCTGGAAGATTCAATGCTCTCCCCGGATCTGCTCAAGGAACCGAGGATGACACCTCCATTATTGTACTAGATGGTGCGAGTAGTGATGAAAGTAGTGATGAGAGTAGTGATGATGAGGTGAGTCGCCACGGCTGAAAACCATCCTGTCTAGTCAATAGAGTGATGCACTAAGCTTATGAATCAACATGTGTATGCTTTTTGCCCCGATGCCCACTTACCATGTAACAAGGTAGACAAAGTGATGACAGTAGTAGGCCTCCCCCGGACATAGTAAACGAATTTCTAAATGTGATCGAATCATCTCTTAAAATGTGGTAAATTTGGGAGAGGTTTTAAGAGATACCAGAGATATGCTAAAATTGCTTAAACTGAACTGAAATATGGAGAGATCAGAAGAGATGTAGGGTAATCTGTAGGAATATTGTTGACTTTTGCTATATATTAAGAAATGTTTGCCCAGATTTTGTTCAGGGGAGGCCTAGTAGTTGAGAAACAGTCATATATGTTGGACTTACATGCCACCGACCGACTTTGTGCAAACTGTTACTTAAGCAGGAAGCACGCATATTTGGAGACTAGTGCAACGTACTAGCAAGGTATTTGCAGCGGACTACGGCCGAGGATTGGCGTGTAGATTTCGTTGAATGGTAGCATGATTTGGTTTCGCATTTACTCTACAAAGAATGGTGTTCTTACAAATACTTTCTTCAATTTTTGTATGTAAGTTGCAAATAGGAACACGTATATTGCCCATAGCCATGTGGTCCTCGATTGCTAGAATACATGTATGTCCCCCTCTTCGCCAGGTTCTATACAGGATTCTTTGGTATGCAGTTACAATGGAATACAAATGATCCTTGAAACGCATCTATACGGTACCGTATCGAATTTTGCACAAATTTACTCGCAATAAAAAAAATGTCAAGGAGTGTTCGAAGCAGAATCGTCTATTTACTGCGTGCATGTTTGTTGTAAACCTGGCTCCGAATGATTTCTTTATTGAAAGTTGTCGTCTTTTACCTGATTGCATCAGTGAACCAACACAATGAATGATTTGCCCCTTTCAAAAGCCATGTTTGTCGAGTCGAGCTGCAGTTTTCTGTTGCAAATCACCATATGTACACTAATGTCGGTGCTTGGTGACCATAAGATGTGCCTTACGACATTTTGGGTAAATGTCACCATACCATATTGTGTATGTAACACTAAATATGCAATTAAATGCGCAATCCCCCCCCTTCCCAATCCCCCTCGCACAAGTGTACATTAAGGGGTGCACAGACTTTGGAGTTATTTGTCCAAAACCACAATCATTCCACACAGCGATTGAGGCATCCAGAAAATCCTTCCATGAAAGCTCAATAAGCAGACCCATCAAACATTTATTTTCAGGCATAGCATCCAACTGCTTGTGGCACCCCTGTGCAGGTGAATACCTGGTGGAGCTTCACTGCATTGTGTGTACTACAATTGAACATAGATCATTATGCCTCACGCACACAGTAGATTAAATGCAGTGCGGCGGATAAGATGTGTGTTGCATGACATCTGCATGCAGATCGACCTTGACTTGTTATAATTTCACAAAGAAATTAAATGACCACAACATCAAGATAGAGTATCACTACATAAGTACAGGTCTTGAACTAATGTGCCATAAATGAGACACAAAGACTCGTATGCAGAGTTCCCTCTTTGTAGCAAAAGCTCTCCTAATATGAATGACTTCCAATCAGCACCTTAGCTTCAAGAAACTGTCATCTAAAGGTGGAATGGTCCTTATTCTAATAGTCGTCTCCCCGAGAGAGCACTTCTTTACGGGTTGGACGCAACAAAATAGTGTGCTCATACTGGGCCACATAGCTTCCCTTGATATCACACAGCGGAGGATACGGCTGCACGATTCCAACGTCACACAGGTTCTTCAATGCCATCAAATACTGGGTTTCACCAATCCTGTCAAGATATCTTCGGCAGAAAGCAAGCGTCCCTGCCCATTGACCCAACAAAACCAACAGTGTCAAGAAATATGAATCGGCAAAATAACCCAAGCACTTCGTAGTACAGTAAGCTAGTCTCCTATTTGTCAAGTCGGTAAAGCCTCCAGTGATACAATAATTAGTGTAACCACTTTCCGCGACCATGTGATATACAAAGAGCTGTGAAGAAGAGTAGCACAGGCTAAAGGTCAGCAGTGCCATCGTCAAGCAAGATCAAACAAAAGTGACTTGAAGTACCGAAGTTCCTGTCGATGGTAGCCAATAGCTTCTTAGCTTTTTGTAAACGTAGAGGAACATGGCCAACATCAAAGTTTTTCATGTAGTGACTGCATTCCAAGTCCTCTCTCACATACCTGCCACAACACAAAACTTAGGTCACGGAAGCGGTCCTCAACCGTAGTGCCTGTTGGGAGGCTGCAAAGGGGGAGGATAAAAGAACTGGGTTGCTTGAACAGGACTGCTGTGCAACTGAATAAGAAAAAGGGCAGCAAAGATAGTTCTCCGTTTCGCTTGCCTCAGTCAAAAGGTTTCGTCGTCAGACGGCTGGATAGGCCTCTGTTGGTTGATCCAAGGCTATAAAAGCCTGAAGACATCATCGGCAGCTCGGCAGGTTTCTTGGTACGCGTATGCAAGCAAGTATCCTGGAGCATATACGGTTGCTCCAAGGTTACAAGAACCGGAAGAAGAAAAAAAGCTTTACTAGAAAGACCCAGTCACAAAGTACTTGGTACAATTACCAAACGAGCTGGCACAAGTGAGGGTCCAGCAGATATGCCTCACTCTACACGGCCTCTTAGAAAGGAAGAGGCACTTTCCAGGAAACCGCAGACAGGTTACCCAGCCTGGACTTTGGGCTGCGCATGAGGTGCCTGTGAAATGCCTCAGCTTTCACTGAATCGTCGTCAGATGGCTGGATAGGCCTCTGTTGGTTGATCCAAGGTTACAAGAACCCGAAACATCATGGGCATTCTCACGTATGATCACACTCTACAGTAAACGGTCGGTGCAAGTGACATCTCGAAATTTGCCACCGCAGGTAACCCACAAGAAAGCTGGGTATCAAGAGAACCGACGTGTGCATCAAGTGAGGGTCCGGCATATTCGCATATATGCCTCCCTCCTTAAGGCCTTTTCGAAAGGAAACCAAATCAGGGAACCGCAGACAGGTCACTGAGCCTGCCCTTCGGGCTGCTTACAAGAGTTTGCAAAAAGCCTCAGCTTTAACTGAATCGTCGTCAGATGGCTGGATAGGCCTCTGTTGGTTGATCCAAGGTCGAAAAGACCAAAGAAATCATCGGCAGTCCGCAAACAACTGTTTCCCCTAAGATTTCCCCTTAGGGTCACTTGTGGTGCTTGAGAGAGCTCCTATTTGTTTCATTTAAGACTTGCAGGGGACACAAGACAGACAGACGTGTCGCCCAGTGAAAACACTGGCAGTAACCGCGTGCCTCAGTCAAAAGATTTTGTCGTCAGATAGCTGGATAGGCCTCTGTTGGTTGATCCAAGGCTATAAAAGCCTGAAGACATCATCGGCAGCCCGGCCAGGTTGCATGATACGCTTGTGCAAGCAAGGATCCTGGAGAAGTCAATACGCAGTCGCAACGTAAAAACTACGCGAGAGACGAATTTTAGACTTTTGTCGTCGGATAGAGCATATTATATATGTTCAAGCCAACACACATACCCCTTTCCGGTGCTGCCGAAAGTTTCGATCGCGAAAAATTCGCCCTCTTCCATTTTTGTTTGCTCTCCTCCCTGTTCCACCCACAAAACGTGCAGTACGGTTAACGTTGTGCAACTGAGAAGACATAGTTTGTGCCAGACATCGAGCGAAAAGAATATTCTGATCAGCTCACAAGAACCGACAGATAAGCGGCAGAACTGTAAAGAATGGGGTAGGTGTCAACCTTCACTATGGGCACGCTTTTCCCAGCGTGTATCTGATACGGGGATATGGAGTGCCCGTTCAAGTTACGCACACTCTTGACCTATTGGAAAGACACGGATCAAAACCAAGAAAAGAGTAAGATGTGTTGCCCACATGAAAATAAAAAAACAAATAGCGACACAAAACAAGCCGAGCTCAATCGTGCACCAAAAGGCTGAGCAAGGCAGTACTCCATTCGCACCGGGTATGTGACGCCGTCTATTTCAACTTCGTAGGACTCCATCACCTGCCAAGGCACGCCACAGACAAGAACCTTATAGGCTACATACGAAACAGTATTAAAAAGCTCGGTTTGATTTGATCCTCAAAGAAACCTCAGAACTGGATCTCAGTTGATATCTTCCTCTTCGCCAGGTGCCACACAGGATTCGACGTTGAATAGTTACAGTGACATAAAACTGATCCCCGAAACGCGTCTACGGCAAGACGGCATCGAGACACGCTGAACGCGACGTGCTCACTTCAACAGCCATTTCGGCGAATCAGCATTAAAAAGCTCGGTTTGAATGATCCTCAAAGAAACCTCAGAAGTGAATTTCGGTTGGTGTCCTCCTTTTCGCTGAAATGCCGTACCGTGCTAAAGACCAACTGACCCACGTGACAACCGTGGCACAAAACCAGCAAGGGGACGTCTTGCGATTCGGTCACAAGCTACGTCCTATGTATACATATTCAATGACGCCTGACTCGCTACTAAATGGCCAGAGAACGCGAGTACGCGCACAACGCACGGGCGAATCAGTCTTAAAAAGCTAGATTAGTTTGTTCCTCACAGAAACCTCAGAATTGGATTTCAGTTGGTATCGTCCTTTTCGCCAGGAGCTTCTTGAGACGCGACTTCCGTTAGTGAAGAGAAGCCAGCCTTGAAGCGACACACTGCTGGGACTCCTCAGAAAGTCAAGCTAAAGATCCCATTCGCTCTGCGAGGGGGCATATTCAGATGCTGGCACAAGCTACGTATCGATAATACGCTTGAAGCTTGGCTCTCTACAACAACTTGGTAAGGCAAGTACGTGAACACCGCACGGGCGAATCAGTCTTAAAAAGCTCGATTAGTTTGTTCCTCACGGAAACCTCAGAATTGGATTTCAGTTGGTATCGTCCTTTTCGCCAGGAGCTTCTTGTGACGCGACTTCCGTTAGAGAAAAGAAGTCAGCCTTGAAGCGACACACTGCAGAGATTCCTCCTCAGGAAGTCAAGCTAAAGATCCCGCTCGCTCTGCGAGGGGGCATATTCAGATGCTGGCACAAGCTACGTATCGATAATACGCTTGAAGCTTGGCTCACTGCAACAACTTGGTAAGCAAGTACGTGCACAATGCACGGGCGAATCAGTCTTAAAAAGCTCGATTAGTTTGTTCCTCACGGAAACCTCAGAATTGGATTTCAGTTGGTATCGTCCTTTTCGCCAGGAGCTTCTTGAGACGCGACTTCCGTTAGTGAAGAGAAGTCGGCCTTGAAGCGACACACTGCAGGGCCTCCTCAGAAAGTCAAGCTAAAGATCCCATTCGCTCTGCGAGGGGGCATATTCAGATGCTGGCACAAGCTACGTATCGATAATACGCTTGAAGCTTGGCTCTCTACAACAACTTGGTAAGGCAAGTACGTGAACACCGCACGGGCGAATCAGTCTTAAAAAGCTCGATTAGTTTGTTCCTCACGGAAACCTCAGAATTGGATTTCAGTTGGTATCATCCTTTTCGCCAGGAGCTTCTTGTGACGCGACTTCCGTTAGAGAAGAGAAGCCAGCCTTAAAGCGACACACTGCAGAGATTCCTCCTCAGGAAGTCAAGCTAAAGATCCCGCTCGCTCTGCGAGGGGGCATATTCAGATGCTGGCACAAGCTACGTATCGATAATACGCTTGAAGCTTGGCTCACTACAACAACTTGGTAAGGCAAGTACGTGAACACCGCACGGGCGAATCAGTCTTAAAAAGCTCGATTAGTTTGATCCTCACGGAAACCTCAGAATTGGATTTCAGTTGGTATCGTCCTTTTCGCCAGGAGCTTCTTGAGACGCGACTTCCGTTAGAGAAGAGAAGTCAGCCTTGAAGCGACACACTGCAGAGATTCCTCCTCAGGAAGTCAAGCTAAAGATCCCGCTCGCTCTGCGAGGGGGCATATTCAGATGCTGGCACAAGCTACGTATCGATAACACGCTTAAAGCTTGGCTCACTACAACAACTTGGTAAGGCAAGTACGTGCACAATGCACGGGCGAATCAGTCTTAAAAAGCTCGATTAGTTTGTTCCTCACGGAAACCTCAGAATTGGATTTCAGTTGGTATCGTCCTTTTCGCCAGGAGCTTCTTGAGACGCGACTTCCGTTAGTGAAGAGAAGTCGGCCTTGCAGCGACACACGGCAGGGACTCCTCAGAAAGTCAAGTTAAAGAAAATATGCCCCGTTCGCTCTGCGAGGGGGCATATTCAGATGCTGGCACAAGCTACGTATCGATAATACGCTTAAAGCTTGGCTCACTACAACAACTTGGTAAGGCAAGTACGCGAACACCACACGGGCGAATCAGTCTTAAAAAGCTCGATTAGTTTGTTCCTCACAGAAACCTCAGAATTGGATTTCAGTTGGTATCGTCCTTTTCGCCAGGAGCTTCTTGAGACGCGACTTCCGTTAGAGAAGAGAAGTCAGCCTTAAAGCGACACACAGCAGAGATTCCTCAGAGAGTTGGGTTGAAGACCCCGTTCGCTCTGCGAGGGGGCATATCAGATGCTGGCACAAGCTACGTATCGATAACACGCTTGAAGCTTGGCTCACTACAGCAACTTGGTAAGGCAAGTACTTGAACAACGCACGGGCGAATCAGTCTTAAAAAGCTCGATTAGTTTGTTCCTCACGGAAACCTCAGAATTAGATTTCAGTTGTTATCGTCCTTTTCGCCCCGAGCCACTGTAGTGCGTGATTCCCGTTAGAGAAGATGAGTCATGAGCAGTGCGACGGAATTCGTGCCAGCTAGGTTAGTCGTTTTCCCTTTGGTACAATATTCGTGCCTGCTACAATCGCACAATAGGCGGCACACATATTATACCAAAGGGAAAACGAAGAGCATACTGCCGAGGTTATGCCAAAGTCACATCTTGAGTGATATTGCTATGGCGAAGTATTTGTCAGCTGACAGTTGCTGTTTGAGCGAGTGTGTTGGACACACCTCTTGAACAGCTGCTCCGATGTCGCCCAGCCTGACGTCAATTCCTGCTTCGGCAATGCCCGTGTTCGTCGCATCCTTAACCGCCTTGAGTAACTCATCGTACCTGTCACGTGAGATACTATTAGGCACCTCGCACTTCTTGTTTAACGTGAGTTAAACCAGGAGGACATGACAACGTACTTTGGATCATGTGATACCGTAAACGCGCAGTCAATAATGCGCCCATTTATTTGTGTGCCGAAGTCAATTTTCATGACGTCGCTGTACCCCAAGACTGTCTGGTCCCCGCCGTTCGGTGTCCAGTGAGCGGCTACGTGATTGAGACTGCAGCCTGTAGGAAAGGCAACCCCAGCCTGATCCAAGCAACAAAACGACTCTCGTCAGTTTTATGAGTAAGCAAGGTACGCATTTTCAGACATTTTATTCCAATGCAGTCTCCATTACTTAGAAGAAATTTCAGCCACTCTTGCTTGAGAGTACGGAAGAGAGAGAGGAAAAATAACGGCATAAACAAGAATCAAGCAACAATTTCACCCTGTCAGGCGAAGCTCGACATACTTGCAGGCCTTTCTCTTCGATAAGGGTGCGGGTGCAGTTCTCCAGTTGTTCGCACATGTCGAACAGCTTAATACCAGGTTGTGCGATCTTCTGGATAAATTTACGTGTCTGTATCAAAAGGAGAACCAGCACGCAGTTAGCTTGTTGCAACAATCGGATCCCCTTTTGTCCTAAGATTACACCGTGGCAGGTGTAAGCGCGTTTGTGGCGAGCACAGATCAAAGCTATGACGGTAAGTGATGGTGAGCGACTGATCATCAGTGCGAGGGACTCACCTGCCGATGGACTTCGGACGCCTGCCGAACCTCGTTGTACATAGGAAACTCCAGTCTTTCAAGTTCGCGCTTTTCCTCTGAAGTTGTCCTCCATAAGTTGCTGAGGGAATGACACACCATCATCTTAGCGGATCTCTCGTAACTTTGAAATGAATCGGAGTGCTGGCGGTGAGACAAAAGGTGCACGAGTAGGTTCCATGATCAAAGCAATAAAACATTCGAGGGAACACACAGAAAGGGTGGGCAAAGACGGATATGAAGTTTGAGTGCTCACTCGTCTCTGTAGTCGCAGACCTCTCCTTCAGGAAATATCCCGGTGGGGAATAGCTTAGAGACCGGAATTGACGGAGGAAATGTTTGTTCGCATACTTTGTTACCATCAGCACCTTCGGCAGCATCACCTGTTACAGTATCTTTTCAAAAACACTGCAGTGTTGAACTGCAGACGCAATAAAGAGGCTGGTGCACTGAGGTTGACCGACAACAACGTGAAAAAAAGCAAGGAAGACCCATATAAGAAAGGCACCGGCTCCAGTTTTCTTCTTTTTCTTCTTCTTCTTTGAGGCTGCACTTGCGGGTCTGCTCTCATCACCTGCAGCAGGAATATGGAAATATATTTAACTGCTGTGAATGAAGCTTCGCACGACAAAATATCGGGCGCAAACCGACAGAACATGGTAAAGCACTCAATATTCGCCCCTCAGCAGCGAACAAAGTTTCACGGGGTACCTTCTACTGTCTCGTCTTGAGTGGGCTCAGTTGTGTTCTCTGCTTCAGCCGATGCTTCGTTCAAAGACAAACCAGCAAGGTCTCCACCTTCAGCAGCCGCAGCCTTGTCTGCGGCCTTCTTGGCTTTCTTTTTGTCGCGTTTCTTCTTCGCCTTTTCTGCGGCTTTCCTGGCTTCCTCAGAAGTGTCATCGGCGAGATCGGCAGCAGAGTCTTCAACCGATTCCTCTTCGTGAGCAACCTCTGGTTCTGGATCTGTGGAGGCCATGTGGGCGGTTTTGAAAGTCGGGAACTTGTGAGTTGTTAACTAGGCTAACAGGATTACTAAGGCTGCGGTATCACTGTGACGCATAGCCTTTAGACAAACCCTGCCACAAACATCAAAGCTGCTCTCGTGTTGGCGTTTGGCCGGAGCGCCCACCGCAAAAGGGAGGTGCCGAAATGTCAAGGAGATAACAGTTTGAGCTGCAAGTGATGGGCAGTCGAGCGTATCGCGAGAGGCAGACGAGAGCCCACCGCACGCCCACAAAATTCGTCGAAACAGAAGAGAGAGTCGAGGCCGAGGCCTACAGACTATTTCGCGGCGGCTACGCTACGATTGGGAGGGCCGTGCGATGTAGGGCTTGGATAGGGTTCGTCACTCGATAAACGGGCGTAAAAACGGTATATCCATATCTACTTTTCGAACTCTGGGACTACTACTGGCTGAGACAACGAGCACTCAGACAGCGATTTTTAAAAGATTTTTTTATTTTCCAGAGGTGACGAGTTTCAGTTCCGAGTTTCACTGTTTCGGCGCGCGCTAGCCGCGTAGGAGCTGGGTATAGGATACCACGGTCCAGGTTTTTCGATCGCGCGAGAAAATCGATCCACGATTTCATCCTTTCACGAACTGTTTCCTGCGTATGTGGGAAACATTTCAGAGCAGTTTTTTAACCTTCCGCTCCGCTTTTTAACACTGTGGCAGCGGCATGGTTATACCATAAAAGTGCATATGCATGTTAGGTACTATAGCTGCGGGATTACCGGGTAATTCGCGAAGGGTGTGATATATAAATATATATAGTTAAGATATATATTCACAGCTTCAGGAAACAATCCGGAACAGGCACAACGGCTAAGTCACGGGGATGCTGACTTTCCCCCCCTAGGGGGGAGCAGTGGTGCACCCTTTGTGTCACCCCTCGCCTGGATGTCACTTGCAGTGTCGTCTGTGTCACCGTGCCACAGGCTCCCGAAACACTTAGCCAGAACATCGTCTTACGTTGTTTTATCTGACTTTAGTATTCCACGAGCCAGCACGCCTGCTTTTTCACAGTTACAAGCACAGGATATATATATATTTCTCCTGTTCGATCAGGTTATAGCCCACGCACCTTTCGTGTTGGCTTATTCGTCTCTTTGGTCCGCTTCGCTTTTCGCGACTCTACCGACATCTTTTGGCAGCAAAATCCGACATCCCGACATCAGCCGCACCGCACGCACGCAGCAGCGGCACCGACATTCCGACATCTTGACATCTTTTTCCGACATCTTCAACTGTTTTTATTGCACACCTTGTGTGCTTGAACTTACCGCTGGACAAGCAATATTTTATCCCTACAATGGCTTCGACCCGACGTGAAGGACTTGCCTCCGCTCTGCGCGCTGCCCGCACACATCAGAGCGGTTCACCGCCAAATTCACCTTCCGGATCGCAGAGTACCCCTGCCTCGTCTCGTAGACCACGCAGGATTGTTGGGACGTCTTCATTGCGATCAAAACCGACATCAACGGTCAACGCCCCTACGGCGTTTGACTACTTCAGCGACCCCGACGTTTTGAGCACCACACCTGTGGAGGAGGGGCGCTGTTACGGATCGAAAGATGACAGACGCCCGCAATCGCGATGTTGGTACGTCGTCGTCGATGTCACACGCATAGTCGATCATCGATCTGTAACAGCCCGATCTGTACGAGTACCACTGAAATGCGCGAAAGGATCATCATCCTCCGCGTAGCTCAGTTGGTTAGAGCGTCGCACTAGAGAAGCGAACGTCACGGGTTCAAATCCCGTCGTGGAGCATTTTCGCCCCATGACGATATATGATTTGACCCGGCTCGTACAGTGAAAATCCCCGCACCGATTTCAAACCCTAACATTGGTATCGAAGCGACGGTTCGGAAACCGCCTCAGATGTAACGGCATAAGGCACACGATATGACCTACGCTAAGATCGCGTATGCTCGGGCACGGTGATGTGACCTGCGCTACGATCGCGTATGCATGGGCACGATGTGACCCGCGCTGATGACGTGGACACATTCCACACAACCCCCGGTACGAGCGGACAAGGTTGGCTGCCACGTCATCACATCTGAGGTCGGACCTCTGAAAAGTAACTCGACACGAATGTCGTGAGGTCACGACACTTTAAAGAGGGGAGATATGTTACGGATCGAAAGATGACAGACGCCCGCAGTCGGGTTGTGAACCCAAGGCATTGGTTGAACGATCAGTATCGGCTGAACGAATAAGCCATATGATACTCACATGCTTGTTCAGAACATGCTTGAAGCGAAGATGAGTTTTCTCCGAACCATTCGGTTCTTCAAGACTCCATCTTGCTTTGCCATCTCGAGTCCACAATACTGGCCTCTCGATGACAGGTGTCACTCAAGTCTCACCTTGAGTAAATGATTGATGATATGACTGTACATGTCATAGTCGACCGTACTGACGACTGCCTGTCATTATAATATATGACATGACTCGACATGACATGACATGACATGACATGACATGACATGACATGACATAGTATGACATGCCTGACAGGTATGACACGTATGACATGTATGACATAGATGACACATGTGTCATCGGTCATAACCCTGACAGGCGCGAGGATGAGTACATCGAGCAGCTCGCCTACGCGTTTCGGTATGGGAGTGACCTGATTTCATTCCTGAAGTCTACTGGCCTCAAGATGCCCACTGGCTACACTTTGGACACCGCGATTGCCGACGTGGACTTCAACGCCCTCCTTTCTGGATTGGCTCACGTGTTGTACCCCGTCTCCTACAGCGAGGCGGCCAAGCTCCTCGACCTCGAGCACGATCATGACTTTTACCACGTCACCATCAACGAGATCCTCTTCAGCATCCTTCCGCACCCGCTTCGTGCAGGGCATATATCTTGCCGTGGCGGGCCGGCCCGGGGCCGTAGCGTGTCACGCCGGGCCGAAAGCGGGCCGGGATTGGATCCGGCTGCGGGCCGTAGACGAACAGTGAAAATCTCAAAAATTTACGTGAAATTTTTGATTTTCATGATATTCCCATACTTAAAATTGGAAAAATTCGCCTGCGGCGGGCAATTTTCGAGACGGGCCGGGCTGGCCGAAACCGGGCCTGAAAGATTTGCAACTGCGGGCCGCAAAATCTTTTGGAAGATATATGCTCTGGCTTCGTGGCAACGCACTAAGTGTCTATCACGAATGTGCCCGCCACCACCCTGCTGACGGCCGCTACGCTCTTCAGCGCCTACGGTACGAGGTTGAGGGTGTGCCCGACGCGGACGGCATGCGCTTCTGGACCCAGATGCGGGCGGTTGTCCTCACCGAGGTCGAGGACCCCGCCCCACAGCTTGCCCTAATTCGACGGCTTGGTGACCGCCACCAGAAGATCAAGCCGACGTACAACGACACCGACCGCGTGATGGACCTCTGGCACATCTTGTCTGAGTCCGCCAAGCAATCACCGTACGTTGCCCCTCTGTATCTGGTGGTGTTGCGCGAGTTGCGGGCGGGTGCGGTTTTCACTTTTGCCCGCCTTGCTCTCCGCATCCGCCTCGCCTTTCGGGACGAGAGCCCCCTCGCCACACTCTCGTCCTCCGCCGCTCCCGACATCCCGCCCGAGGGCTCTGGCGACCGCCCTAAAGGCGCGAACCAGAAGCCCAACCCCTCTCCGCGTTCCCCGACTGCCATGGCGCTTCGCATAAAGAAGCAGTCGTTGGCGCCCTTGGAGGGCAAATGGACATCCGACTCGCCCAACTCCATGTACCTCAAGTGGGTGGGCACAGGTTTTCCCTGCACCGTCTGCTTCCGCATGTGGAACGTCACGGACTCCCACTCCGACACCCGTGGTGCCTGCCCGTACGTATGCATCGAAGCATTCGCAAACAACATGTAACAAACGCCGGCTTTTCATGGTACCGCGCCGGGTTTGTTCAGCTGGTGACACGCATGACAGTGGTGACAGCATGACAGGCTTTACGAAGATGACCATCTGTGAGATGCAGACTTGTCAGAGAAGATATGGTCACCATCAAGTGACCAGGGAATGATAAGACGAAGATGGCAGTGACTCCTTTGCCGCTGACGTGTCAGTCAGAATGCGGTAAACGGTAACATTGTTAGAGCTGGCATGGAATAATGACTTTCTATTGGCCAGATGAAGATTTAAGGGCTAGAACCCGTTACAGTTTTGGGAAATGTGACAGGACATTGAGATATAAGTAGACTCTGACCGAAGGTCAGGCTAGTGGACTCATTATTGTTTTGCCTTCGCAAGTACTAGGTGGCTGTTCGCGTGCCAGTGCTAGAGTGCTAAGACAGTTCTGCTCACAGCTTTTGTACACACAATAATTCGTATTTTGTGATATAATATCAATTTTGACGGATACATTTTACTGCTGTTTTCATACTTTTTCAAAACAATAATGTCCTGCGCGGAGCGGCTTTTTATTTCAGTGTTAATCCGGAAGTAAAGGCCCTTTGGCGAGAAGTCAGCAGCAGTTGAAAGAGCGGATTCGGAAGTCAGGCGACTCCAGGGGCACCCACGGTGCACTGGCGGACCCTTTTTCTTCCCTGAACTTGGTGGTACTTGCACTGAAAGAGCTTCCAGTGACGGCGGCGACGGATCAGCTTTGAATTCACTAGTCATGAGCGCCCTCCTTCTACACAGTGATATGCTCAACACCCTGTTCTGCAGTGAATCCAGGGGCACCCCTGGTGCACTGGCCTAGCTGCTGACAGGTGTCCTCCAGTTTTGAGCTAATTAGCACGGCATGAGCTTGGGCGGCGGCGGCGACAAAGTCAATCAACAGTGAATGTACACCTGGATGAGCACCTCTCAGCGGTTCCTTCAGCTGGCCACCTTGTTTGAAGTGAATCCAGGGGCACCCCTGGTGCACTGGCTTAACTGAAAGGCAAGTGTGTGTCACCTGGGAGCTAATCAGCAGCGGCATCTGCCTTGTCTTACCGGCTAAGAGTGGATCAACAGCTAATGTGCACCTTGATGAACTACCTTCCAGTGGGTTCTCCAGCTGGCCACCTTGTCTGAAGTGAATCCAGGGACACCCCTGGTGTACTGGCCTAGCTGAAAGGCAGGTGTGCTTGGCCTAGGAGCTAATCAGCGGCGACATCTGCTTTTACTTACCAGCGAAGAAGTGGATCAGCAGTGAATCACTGCTCTATGTCTGGAACTGCAACTTACGGTTTCTTGGGCAGCTCCACCTTGTCTGACGGTTAATCCAGGGACACCCCTGGTGTACTGGCCTAAGCCTGAAGCAGGGGAAGAGCTTGCCAGAGGACTGGCAGCAGCATCAGCTCTGAAGGCGACAACTGAGTGGTCTTTTAAGCGATATTCCCTGGTGTGACACAGTTACCTGGTGGATTCAGAGTTAATTACTTTTCCAGCCTGGAGTGCTGCTTACTACTGGAGTGACCTTCTGGTGCTTTATCATAATGTGTTGGAGAATTCTTCTATCTTTTCTACAGTATTGGTCAGCCGGTGAGGCCCTCACGTCACCGGCCACCTTCTGAATCAGCAGTAGTGCTGCGAATCCAGGGTGCTCAGCACACTGGCTTAGCTTCCAACTCTGCCAGCGACCTTGTACTTGCTTACTGGACTGGGGAGTGAGCTTATATGCCAGCCATGGTGCCCTTGATTAGCAGTGGTGTTGTGAATCCAGGGGTGCTCAGCACACTGGCCTAGCTCACACCGCTGCATATCAGTGCTATTCTTGGTGTCGTGGAGTTGCCCTCACTGTCATTGTGCTCTTGATGAACTCTGGCCCAGCTAATCCAGAAGTGCTCAGCACACTGGCCCAACTTTAACTTTTTCTCGCACGGATATTCTGCATCTGCTGCTGATTCAGAGCGCTGAAGCACAGTGCTGGACCTTTAGGCGTTCGCTGGCAGCACGCGTTTCGTTCTTTCGCTTGTTCAGCAAGGCGAATCCAGGAGCACTCAGTGCGCTGGCCTAAGCCAGTCTGAATCAAGCCGCCAGTCTACTGGTGAACGAGCTTTGCGCTGAGAGAGGGGACTCTCTCGTTGTCCCATTGGCTGAGCATTAACACAGCACTTCACCACGGAGGGCGAGGCAGAGCCAAGCGCTGCCTCTGTCCATTCCAGAGAACGTGAGGCACGACGGCTGGCACGAGAGCGGGCCAGTCAAGACCTTGACACAGAATATATGAGCGCAGAGGGGTCGGGCTCAGAAACCACTCCCTCCGCACCGCCATCACCAGCAGCAACAGCGCTCGCAGCAACAGCACTCGCAGCAGCAGTAGCAGCCTCAGCGCCTGCAAACCAGTTTCTCTTTGCGTTTGACGACGTAGACGAGATGGATTACTATGACAAGGAGAGTCACTCACTTGACAAGGAAGACGCCAAACTCCAGTACACTGGTAGTAAGAGTGAGGACAGAGCGCTCTTCATCAGGCGTTTCGTGGACATAGTAGCGAAAGTCCAGCGGGCTTTTGAGGCCAAGAAGCGTAGGTACATGAAGTCAGCATCTTACCATGCGCTCAGTCAGCCGCAGAAGAAGGCCTTCGCTGAGTCCAGACCAGACTTCAGATCATTGTGGGATAGCATACCCTCGTTTCTAGCAGGGGACGATCATTCCACCTCGGTCGCTTATGACTGGTGGTGCGCTGCCTACCTGAAGGATGGCGTCATGGCTTCACACGCTTGCCATGTCCTGAAGGATCTTACCATGAGAGATGCCTACCAGGGATCTGTGCGTTGTGCGCAGCCTCCTTTTCATGAGCTGGCGCCAGGATCAATCTGGGCAGTTTGTAAGGTGTTCGAGGAGGGTGATGAGGATGGCGAGGCGTCTGATGAGTGGGCAGGCGAGGGAACCTCCACGAAGGGTCTCACGGGGCCAGATGGCACTGAAGATTCTCACTACTTTTGGGCCTTGAGGGCTTTCGTTGCAGAGCTCGAAGCTAAATTCTTGATGAAGGGCACCAAAGAGAAGGAGGATCTCTTGATCGCCAAGCCGCAGACCAACGCGCAGGACGGCCTCGCCTACGTGAAGAGCTGTCGTCGCAGGGAGGCAGCTCTCAACACCGGCAAGAGGGTGGAGGACTCCGTCGTCAGGCAGAACATCGAGGACAGGGCAGATATCTTCCGCGGAGGTGACTCGGCCCGCATTGGGAATTTACTTCGGGCACATTTCGGCCCGTCTCGGGCCGAACCCAAAATTGCCCGCCGCAGGCGCAAAATTTTAATTTTAAGTATGACAATTTGTCAAAAATCGATAAAATTTTGGAAATTTATCGATTTTCCCCTCAATGCGACTCGGCCCATCCGCAACTTTTCCTTCGGCCCGCCTTCGGCCCGGGCCTCCGTGACACGGCCCCGGGCCGGCCAATCTCAGGAAGATATCTTCCC
>LGRX02005301.1:0-29821 GCA_001247695.2 Cymbomonas tetramitiformis
AGTGATACCGTCAAGCTTGCCCTGGTGTATTTGACGACAGGGTTTGACGAGTTGTTGCCGCGCCACCTCAAGCTTTCCTTGTTCCGGGGCGATTACCGGAGTGTTGGAGATCTTGCGGAGGTTTCTTGAATGTGCACTTGGCGCGACGCTAGGATAAACCGGATGCCCATGGTTGATGGGATGTTGCAGAGCATTCCCGAGTTCGCATTTGTGCGGCTGATGCGCGCCGTGCGTATCCTGCGGCTGAGGCGCATCCTTGACCGCGCGCTTACGGAGACCGTGCAAGGCCGCATCGTGAGCCTGCTATTCATCATCGCCTCCATTATCTTCTGCACGAGCGCGGCCATACATTCCATCGCACAGTACAACATCGTCGCTTTCAACGATGACCGCTCTCAGGTGTGCCATACGCCGCCTCGTCTTCTCTCCTGCTGTGGGCTGCCGCTGAAGGTGTTGTGAGCTCGAAGCTTGAGGGCCGCACGACTCGTGGGAACCACGCGTCAGAAGTGCGGCAAGCAACCGCTGTCCGGCTCCAAGAGACACGAGCCCTCTGATGCCTTTGACCGGTGCTGAGACGAGGAAGGCAGGGCATGGATCTGGTGCGCTGCGCAACGGGTAAGGGCTTGCGCAGCGTGAAATATATTGGGCTCTCAGCAGCCGTTGGTGGCATGCATCGAGTTTGCAGAACAAGGACGCAGTTAGGATCAGCAGCTTGTGACGAAGCGGCTTTAAAGATGGGGTTTGGGCCCAACAGGAGGGTACGTTCTGGTTCCACGATGCGCTGTATTTTGTGGTATGCACAATCACCACGATCGGTTACGGTGATGTGTCGCCTGCGACCGCCGCGTCACGCATGATCACCGTCATTGCCATCGTGACGTCCTTCTGCATTCTACCTACGCATTTCCAGAAGTTGCTGCACACCCTCGAGCTACAGGTGGGGCACGTCCCACTGCCCTGAAATAGACATCACGGAGCCGCGATTGGGACCCCTCAGTGCTCCGTGTGTGAGAGCCTAAACCCTAAAACCCATCGTGGCACAGGCGCGAGGGGAGCCGCAATATTTTGTAGAGTGGCCCTCAGCAGCGCGCAAGAGCCTCGGTATTTCGTAGCATGGCCCTCACAAGCGGCACGCTGGGGGCCTCGGTGTTTCACAGAACGGCCCTCATAAGCGATGCGCAGCACCGCTCCCAAGTCGCAGTCGTTGTCACGCCAGCAGCGGTGTGGAAGCCGTGCGCACAAGGGCATTTGCCTCCGCTTGTGCATGCATGGCCACGCCACACACGAGTTGCGCTAGCCGGTGTTCATCCGCAGCCGGCATGAACCGCCACGTGGGGCAGTGTCCGAGCGCGCTTATCAGACGCTCCCGGATGGCAGAGAGCACCAGCGTGGCTCATGCTAGGCTCTGAAGACCATGCCTCACCGGGCTCTCCGGCGCGGTGCTCAAGGGGAGCCGGCGAGCGCGCGGCGGATCGGAGCGATTCAGTGACGAGCGGGTCATGGGCCATGGGGCGGTGCAGCTGGCGCCCTACAACCGCCGATTTGAGCACCACTCCACCACACCCCACCACGTTGTTATCACGGGGCAGCTAGATGCCACCAACTGTGCGACATTCCTGCAAGAGCTCTTCCATCAGGATCACTTCCCCCGTAACAAGAATCTCAAGGCCGTCCTCCTGACCCCTATCGAGCCCTCCGACCGCCTCAAGGCGCTGCTGGAGTCCCCGGCGTACAGCCACTGCACCACCATTCTGCAAGGTGCACCCCTCCTGTGGTGGCAGCAGCTGCGGCAGAAGGAAGGTCCCTGCAATCCGTGATACTCGAGCTGCCGGCATGCACAACGAATGCCAGCCGTGATACGTTGCTGAGGACTTGCAGCTGAAGGGGCCCGATGCAACCCGCAAGATCTGTGCCAGCGCCTGGGGTGGTCACATGACGCATCATGCCACCCTCGTCGCTGCAGGGTGATGGGAGTCGCACCCGTCATTGCATCTTTGGTCTTTGCACCCACTTGCTGCTGCGCGCGGCTGGCGCGAAGCTTTTGATTAGAGTTGTGAGAAGGGCTGTGGGGGGCGCTTGCGGGGGTGGCTGCGGGGCAGGGAGCCCCCTGGAGGACCGCGACTTAGAGCGTGCCGCTACGAAGTGAGCGGGGCTGACCTGCCTTCCTGTCGTGCCCTCATTTGCCTGCGCACATTCCGCTGCTGTGCTCGAGTGCTTGTGCTGCCGCGCCGCAGTGGATGGCACATATCTGGCTTAATGCCCCGGGAGCCAAAGCAGTGGACCAAACACTCAGGTCTAGAGCAAAGCAGTGGACCAAACACTCAGGTCTAGAGCAAAGCAGTGCACCAAACACTCAGGTCTAGAGCAAAGCAGTGGACCAAACACTCAGGTCTAGAGCAAAGCAGTGGACCAAACACTCAGGTCTAGAGCAAAGCAGTGCACCAAACACTCAGGTCTAGAGTAAAGCAGTGCACCAAACACTCAGGTCTAGAGCAAAGCAGTGGACCAAACACTCAGGTCTAGAGCAAAGCAGTGCACCAAACACTCAGGTCTAGAGCAAGCAGTGCACCAAACACTCAGGTCTAGAGCAAAGCAGTGCACCAAACACTCAGGTCTAGAGCAAAGCAGTGCACCAACACTCAGGTCTAGAGCAAAGCAGTGCACCAAACACTCAGGTCTAGAGCAAAGCAGTGCACCAAACACTCAGGTCTAGAGCAAAGCAGTGCAAACACTCAGGTCTAGAGCAAAGCAGTGGACCAAACACTCAGGTCTATAGCAAAGCAGTGCACCAAACACTCAGGTCTAGAGCAAAGCAGTGGACCAAACACTCAGGTCTAGAGCAAAGCAGTGCACCAAACACTCAGGTCTAGAGCAAAGCAGTGCACCAAACACTCAGGTCTAGAGCAAAGCAGTGCACCAAACACTCAGGTCTAGAGCAAAGCAGTGCACCAAACACTCAGGTCTAGAGCAAAGCAGTGGACCAAACACTCAGGTCTAGAGCAAAGCAGTGCCAAACACTCAGGTCTAGAGCAAAGCAGTGGACAAACACTCAGGTCTAGAGCAAAGCAGTGCACCAAACACTCAGGTCTAGAGCAAAGCAGTGCACCAAACACTCAGGTCTATAGCAAAGCAGTGGACCAAATACTCAGGTCTAGAGCAAGCTGTCTATGAAATTGCATTTATTCTATGGAGCCAGCAATGTCCCTTTTAGTTCCATAGGCGGAGATCTGTCAGACTGGAGCGTGGTGAAGGCAATGCGCGGACCTGGAGCCGGTTAGGGGCCGGCACGAAACACTGAGGAGCGTGGTGAAGGCAATGCGCGGACCTGGAGCCGGTTAGGGGCCGGCACCAAACACTGAGGAGCGTGGTGAAGGCAATGCTCGGACCTGGAGCCGGTTAGGGGCCGGCACCAAACACTGAGGAGCGTGGTGAAGGCAATGCGCGGACCTGGAGCCAGTTAGGGGCCGGCAGAGCCGTCACTCTTGTAATCCGAGGGACGCGTGGGCTTCCCACATTGGGCTAACTCTGCCAGCGTTGTTGTTGCAGTGAGAGCGCTCGGAGCATGCCATGAAATGGGCTTACGGCCGCCACACCTACAAACGCATATGCCACGTGGTTGATCTCCTTGAAGCGCCGCCAAGCATCTGTGCAGCATCTTTGCAGCAGCGGCGCGCGGAGGACATTCGGTCATTTGCCACCTTCACCTTCCCACTGGAGATCAAGGCGGGCCCTGCTCAGTGCGCTCGCTCCATGCCCCCCGGAATTAAACCCGGCGGAGCGCGTACCTCTGCTGCAGCGCTGCTTTTGCGTGCGGCGTGCTTTTGCATGGTCATCACAACCTGTCATCTTTGAGGGCGTGCTGCTGTTCCGCGGACGGACGGTGCAGGCATGCTGCAGCGGTGTTTGTGCTGACGGACTACCGCCATTTAGGCGGGGAGGGCACTTACGGAGGCAGCTTGATCATGGACGCGGCTCCGAGCACAGGTGGATCTCTTCTGGTACCGCCGTGTTTTCTCCAGTCCTCTCCCTTAGTTCAGAGTGGGGGCTGAAATGGGCTCTTTGGGATGCTGTACGTCAGCCATTGACGAAGCCAACATGCTGCGGGCGATGTCGGTGCGTGCCTTTGTTGGGCCCTCTGTGCCGGTGGTCACCCAGGTGAGCCCCTTTGCTTTGCAGCTCCTCAACCCGCCGACGCCCCCGCCCGTCCTGCTTCCTCTCTTTGCCCTCAGGAGAACTCGGACGTGCCCTACAACCCCCCCGCCCCGCCCCCAATCACCACTATCACCACTGCCGCCACCCCATTTTTGCTTCCGCCCCCTGGCCATCCTGGCGACCATCGCCTTCCCATGCAGACCCAAGGTCCCCTTGCCCATGCCATCAGCTCCCGCACTCGTTGGCACAGCCGCAGTGCCCGTGCCATCAGCTCCCGCACTCATGCCATCAGCTCCCACACTCGTTGGCACAGCCGCAGTGCCCGTGCCATCAGCTCCCGCACTCATGCCATCAGCTCCCACACTCGTTGGCACAGCCAGCGGTGCCCTGTGAGAGGCTGGGGTGCCGCAGCCCTAAGCATACTTTGCGACGGAGGGGTGGGTTGCAGGTGCACTCGGAGGAGATGCTGAAGGAGGCAGAGGGCACTGCAATGGGCACTGCGGTTTGCCCAGACCACATCCCTTATGTTGACCTCAGTTGACCGCACCCCCGGCCTCCCTTTGCCGAGGTCACGCCTTGCGTTTCCCCACGAGTCCCACATAAGACGCGCGGAATCGCCAAAAGCCTGCCCCACCCTAATGGCTGCCCCGCCCCAATGGCTGCCCCCCATGTTTCCCAGTCACCGGCACAACATGTCCGGCGTTTTCCCTTTCTCTTCTTTTCCAAGCTACGAGCTCTCGTTTTTCCGCTCCTCCCCGCCAGCGCTGCGTGCAATACACCTTGGCAGGCAGCCCATCCTCGCGCTGCCCCCACACTGGCCTGCTGCGTGTACTCCTGTGTCCGCGCCCCTCCACGTTCGCGCTGCCCCCACACTGCCCCCTCGGCCTGCTGCGTGTCCTCCTGTGTCCGCGCCCTCCACGTTCGCGGTGCCCCCACACCCCTCGGCCTGCTGCGTGTACTCCTGTGTCCGCGCCCTCCACGTCCGCGCTGCCGTACGCGAAATAAGCCTGTACTGCAGTGCAGCGCGGGCTTGGCCGTGGACCACCATGCGCGAAGCTGCAGGTCCCCCGCCGACCAGGCTCACCGCGCGCACTCTGGATGGCACTCCGGATGGCCCGCGTGGCCGAAGCGCGGCGCCCTGTTTGCGGTGGCCAATGGTGCGGCAGGGCCTGACCATCGCTGTTGAGACGATCAAGCAGAACATCCTCGCCAAAACTTGCCACTGCACCGGCTTCTCCACCCTCGTGGCCAACCTCGTCTCGAGCCACTCGCGGGACTACAACACCCTGCAGGTGCCGCAGGCTGCAGCCTCAGCGCCCGCACCCCCGCGCTCCCAGCTGCGCAGTCCGCCACGCAGGGGAAAGGCCATCGATACCGTCGGCGCTCCTCGGGCGCCACTACATGGTGGGCCCTAATAGCTGCGCGTGTCCCGGCCATGCGCTGCCTTTCGGGCTTGAGACCCGAGAGGGGGTCCAGCTGCGTGCGGACCCTCCGCGCAGAGAAAGCTGAGGGTTGAGCCAGCCTCAAGGATGCTGCACTGCTCAGCTTTGGTTGCTTGCCTGCACCACTCGTGCGCGGATGTGCCATCCACCAATCGCCGGGCCTTTGTGCTGCCACTCGAGGAGAGACCATCCACCAATCGCCGGGCCTTTGTGCTGCCACTCGAGAGAGGCCATCCTCGCCGGGCCTTTGTGCTGCCACTCGAGGAGAGGCCATCCACCGATCGCCGGGCCTTTGTGCTGCCACTCGAGGAGAGACCATCCACCAATCGCTGGGCCTTTGTGCTAGCACTCGAGGAGAGGCCATCCACCAATCGCCGGGCCTTTGTGCTGCCACTCGAGGAGAGACCAGGTGCGTTGGCAGACGTACAGCGATGCACTCTCATTGGGTGTGGGGGCGCGGCCCTGCACAGAAGAACAGCGGCCAATGGGAACCCTGGGAGAAGGAGTATTACCGTGGATGCTCCCATGAGATCTACCGCACACCGCTGTGCCCCCCTCCCCACCGGTGCGCCGCACTGCCCCACGCGAGATGTGAAGCTCAGGGCCATGGGCAAACGCTATCAGGGTCGGCACAGGGTGGTAGCCACCAGGAAGTGCACAGAGGTGCAGATGAGGAGAGAAGCCTCCCCCCCCTCTTCTTCTTGGTCACGCCCCCCCCACGCCGGCCAATGGTCCGCTTGGTGTCCGTCAGGAGGGCTATGAAAGTGCCCGTGCGGCCCGGGCACAGTCGGGGCGGCGGTGGCAGCCTTCCGCTTCTAGAGCTAGGTGAGCGTCGTCGCTGGGCCCGAGGCAGCGGTGCTATTTCTGGTCCAGCGCACCACAGACGATGTTGTGCTCCTGTGCCGAGTCGAGCCTTCGGGGCCTGAGAGCCACAATGCCCACACGAGCAATACCAGTGGAGAATCAGTCGCAATGCGATGAAGAATTGGCTCCTGACGAAGGAAGTGATGGAGAGATGCAGGCACCCGCGCCTGGAGGGTATGGCCTTCACCTCCGCGGCAGACTGCATTTACAGGCAGTTCGGCGCTATGCTTATCGGTGCGTGGCAGCCTGCCTTCACACGCAGCATTGCCGATTGGAACACAGAAAACCCGGCCCACGAAGAAAACCAATTCACCTTTCTGATCTTGGTCTGATCCTGGATGGATTGCAAACCCCCAACTAGGACCATGGCACGTGGGTTGAGGGTTTGATGTTGGAGGAGTGGGGCTGGGGAGTCGCTGGGGTTTCAATGTTGGAGGAGTGGGGCTGGGGAGTCGCTGGGGTTCAATGTTGGAGGAGTAGGGCTGAGGTAAAGCTGGAGATGTGATGGCGGAGGGATGGCGCTGGGGGGATGAAGGGGCAGGTGTGGAGACGGTGATGGACTCCGAGTCCGAGCATGGCGAGACGAACCAGAACTGCGGCCTGGGGGGCATGGAGGCGCTGCTGAAGGCCTATGGTGGTGGCGCTGGGGGGGTGCTGCTGAGCCCTGGTCCAAGCTTTCTCATCGGCGCCTCCACGGTCGGGTTTATTGTGTGTCAAAATGAAGAGGTACGGCGTATTTAAATACTGTGCGGTTTCGACTTTGCACTGCCGCTAGGGCTACCTGCGTACGCTCCCTTCACAGCACTGCTGCGCCTCGCGGTGGCCACGTGATCGCTTCGAAGCACTGCTGCACCGCGCGGTGGCCACGTGGTCGCTTCGCAGCACTGCTGCGCCGCGCGGTGGCCACGTGATCGCTTCGCAGCACTGCTGTGCCTCGCGGTGGCCACGTGGTCGCTTCGCAGCACTGCTGCGCCTCGCGGTGGCCAGGTGATCGCTTCGCAGCACTGCTGCGCCGCGCGGTGGCCACGTGATCGCTTCGCAGCACTGCTGCGCCGCGCGGTGGCCAGGTGATCGCTTCGCAGCACTGCTGCGCCTCGCGGTGGCCACGTGATCGCTTCGCAGCACTGCTGCGCCGCGCGGTGGCCAGGTGATCGCTTCGCAGCACTGCCGCGCTTCGCGGTGGCCACGTGGTCGCTTCGCAGCACTGCTGCGCCGCGCGGTGGCCAGGTAATCGCTTCGCAGCACTGCTGCGCCGCGCGGTGGCCACGTGGTCGCTTCGCAGCACTGCTGCGCCTCGCGGTGGCCAGGTGATCGCTTCGCAGCACTGCTGCGCCGCGCGGTGGCCACGTGGTCGCTTCGCAGCACTGCTGCGCCGCGCGGTGGCCAGGTGATCGCTTCGCAGCACTGCCGCGCCTCACAATGGCCAGGTGATCGCTTCGCAGCACTGCTGCGCCGCGCGGTGGCCAGGTGATCGCTTCGCAGCACTGCTGCGCCGCGCGGTGGCCAGGTGGTCGCTTCGCAGCACTGCTGCGCCTCGCGGTGGCCAGGTGGTCGCTTCGCAGCACTGCTGTTCCTCGCGGTGGCCACGTGGTCGCTTCGCAGCACTGCTGCTCCTCGCGGTGGCCAGGTGATCGCTTCGCAGCACTGCTGCGCCGCGCGGTGGCCAGGTGGTCGCTTCGCAGCACTGCTGCGCCGCGCGGTGGCCAGGTGATCGCTTCGCAGCACTGCCGCGCCGCGCGGTGGCCACGTGGTCGCTTCGCAGCACTGCTGCGCCTCACAATGGCCAGGTGATCGCTTCGCAGCACTGCTGCGCCGCGCGGTGGCTACGTGGTCGCTTCGCAGCACTGCTGTGCCTCGCGGTGGCCACGTGGTCGCTTCGCAGCACTGCTGCGCATCGCGGTGGCCAGGTGATCGCTTCGCAGCACTGCTGCGCCGCGCGGTGGCCACGTGATCGCATCAGAGCACTGCTGCGCCGCGCGGTGGCCACGTGGTCGCTTCGCAGCACTGCCGCGCCGCGCGGTGGCCACGTGATCGCTTCGCAGCACTGCTGTGCCTCGCGGTGGCCACGTGGTCGTTTCGCAGCACTGCTGCGCCGCGCGGTGGCCAGGTGGTCGCTTCGCTGCACTGCTGCGCCGCGCGGTGGCCACGTGATCGCTTCACAGCACTGCTGCGCCGCGCGGTGGCCACGTGGTCGCTTCGCAGCACTGCTCTGCCTCGCGGTGGCCACGTGGGCGCTTCGCAGCACTGCTGCGCCGCGCGGTGGCCACGTGATCGCTTCGCAGCACTGCTGCGCCGCGCGGTGGCCACGTGATCGCTTCGCAGCACTGCTGCGCCTCGCGGTGGCCACGTGATCGCTTCGCAGCACTGCTGCGCCGCGCGGTGGCCAGGTGATCGCTTCGAAGCACTGCCGCGCTTCGCGGTGGCCACGTGGTCGCTTCGCAGCACTGCTGCGCCGCGCGGTGGCCAGGTGGTCGCTTCGCAGCACTGCTGCGCCGCGCGGTGGCCAGGTGATCGCTTCGCAGCACTGCTGCGCCGCGCGGTGGCCAGGTGATCGCTTCGCAGCACTGCCGCGCCGCGCGGTGGCCACGTGGTCGCTTCGCAGCACTGCTGCGCCTCACAATGGCCAGGTGGTCGCTTCGCAGCACTGCTGCGCCGCGCGGTGGCCAGGTGGTCGCTTCGCAGCACTGCTGCGCTTCGCGGTGGCCAGGTGATCGCTTCGCAGCACTGCTGCGCATCGCGGTGGCCACGTGGTCGCTTCGCAGCACTGCCGCGCCTCGCGTTGGCCACGTGGTCGCTTCGCAGCACTGCCGCGCCGCGCGGTGGCCACGTGATCGCTTCGCAGCACTGCTGCGCCGCGCGGTGGCCACGTGATCGCTTCGCAGCACTGCTGCGCCGCGCGGTGGCCACGTGTTCGCTTCGCAGCACTGCTTCGCCTCGCGGTGGCCAGGTGGTCGCTTCGCAGCACTGCTGCGCTTCGCGGTGGCCAGGTGGTCGCTTCGCAGCACTGCTGTGCCGCGCGGTGGCCACGTGATCGCTTCGCAGCACTGCTGCGCATCGCGGTGGCCACGTGATCGCTCCGCAGCACTGCTGCGCCTTGCGGTGGCCACGTGATCGCTTCGCAGCACTGCTGCGCCGCGCGGTGGCCACGTGATCGCTTCGCAGCACTGCTGTGCCTCGCGGTGGCCAGGTGGTCGCTTCGCAGCACTGCTGCGCCGCGCGGTGGCCACGTGATCGCTTCGCAGCACTGCTGCGCCGCGCGGTGGCCACGTGGTCGCTTCGCAGCACTGCTGCGCCGCGCGGTGGCCACGTGGTCGCTTCGCAGCACTGCTGTGCCTCGCGGTGGCCACGTGATCGCTTCGCAGCACTGCCGCGCCGCGCGGTGGCCACGTGGTCGCTTCGCAGCACTGCTGTGCCGCGCGGTGGCCACGTGATCGCTTCGCAGCACTGCTGCGCCTCGCGGTGGCCACGTGGTCGCTTCGCAGCACTGCTGCGCCGCGCGGTGGCCACGTGGTCGCTTCGCAGCACTGCTGCGCTTCGCGGTGACCACGTGGTCACTTCGCAGCACTGCCGCGCCGCGCGGTGGCCACGTGGTCGCTTCGCAGCACTGCTGTGCCTCGCGGTGACCACGTGGTCACTTCGCAGCACTGCTGTGCCTCGCGGTGGCCAGGTGATCGCTTCGCAGCACTGCTGCGCCGCGCGGTGGCCACGTGGTCGCTTCGCAGCACTGCTGCGCCTCGCGGTGGCCAGGTGGTTGCTTCGCAGCACTGCTGCGCCTCCGGTGGCCACGTGGACGCTTCGCAGCACTGCTGCGCCTCGCGGTGGCCACGTGATCGCTTCGCAGCACTGCTGCGCCTCGCGGTGGCCAGGTGGTTGCTTCGCAGCACTGCTGCGCCTCCGGTGGCCACGTGGACGCTTCGCAGCACTGCTGCGCCTCGCGGTGGCCACGTGATCGCTTCGCAGCACTGCTGCGCCGCGCGGTGGCCACGTGGTCGCTTCGCAGCACTGCTGCGCCGCGCGGTGGCCACGTGGTCGCTTCGCAGCACTGCTGTGCCTCGCGGTGGCCACGTGATCGCTTCGCAGCACTGCTGCGCCGCGCGGTGGCCACGTGGTCGCTTCGCAGCACTGCTGCGCCGCGCGGTGGCCACGTGGTCGCTTTGCAGCACTGCTTCGCCTCGCGGTGGCCACGTGGTCGCTTCGCAGCACTGCTGCGCTTCGCGGTGGCCAGGTGGTCGCTTCGCAGCACTGCTGTGCCGCGCAGTGGCCACGTGATCGCTTCGCAGCACTGCTGCGCATCGCGGTGGCCACGTGATCGCTTCGCAGCACTGCTGCGCCTTGCGGTGGCCACGTGATCGCTTCGCAGCACTGCTGCGCCGCGCGGTGGCCACGTGATCGCTTCGCAGTTATTGTACGAAGCATGCACTCTCCCCCCTCCCCCACAGAGAGCACCGAACACAAAGGCAAGCAGAGGTCTTGGCAGATTCATATATTCACAATATATTAATTGCCACCCAGTCTGGCCTATTCGGTCTCTCGGCATGTGGCATGAGTGTCTGTCTCCCTCTCTGTCAGGTGGAGCAAGGTCTCAGTGATACCAAGCACGAAGCTTCTAAGCAGGTTCCTAGCAGTAAAACAGCTGCTGTACGGAATGGAACTCTAGGCGCTACGCGCAACCGGAAACGGCCGGTTCTTCGAAGCTGCTGTGAGGAAACGGCCTCACAGATCCCGTGAGGAAACGGCCTCACAGGAATCGTGCGCTCATCTGAGACTCTGCCGCCACCTGCCACCAAACAGCACACCCCCGTGCATCATCCCTTGCAACTAGAGGAGTGGGTGGGTGGGAAAAAGAAAGGAAGAACAGAGATGGAGCGTTGCTCCTGAGGCTGAGATTCCGAAAAACTGCTTGACACTCCCTGAGAAAGTTGTTAACAACTAACTTCTCGTGTCAAGCCCAGACGTGTCACGTGTCACCGATCACGGCGATCGGTGACTGCCCCCGTCCCGATGCCACAGACACCAGTGTGGCATCGATCTGGCAGACGGGCCTGGCGACCCTAAACTTAGGGTTCGCGCGCATTGCTTCTACAATAACCCAAATTATTATTTTCCAAATAATAATTGTCTATTATTGTACGAAGCATGCACTCTCCCCCCTCCCCCACAGAGAGCACCGAACACAAAGGCAAGCAGAGGTCTTGGCAGATTCATATATTCACAATATATTAATTGCCACCCAGTCTGGCCTATTCGGTCTCTCGGCATGTGGCATGAGTGTCTGTCTCCCTCTCTGTCAGGTGGAGCAAGGTCTCAGTGATACCAAGCACGAAGCTTCTAAGCAGGTTCCTAGCAGTAAACAGCTGCTGTACGGAATGGAACTCTAGGCGCTACGCGCAACCGGAAACGGCCGGTTCTTCGAAGCTGCTGTGAGGAAACGGCCTCACAGATCCCGTGAGGAAACGGCCTCACAGGAATCGTGCGCTCATCTGAGACTCTGCCGCCCAATCTGCAAAGCAGCCGCTCACCTGACAGACCTAACAGGCACCCAAAGCCACATGTGAAGGGGAGGGAATGTGCGAAGGAGCGGGCCGTCACCTCAAGAGAGCTCCTTCGCTGCCTCCGCGAACGCGGCCGGAAGGATGAGACGCTGCTCGTCGTCCAGCTCGCAGTACCTCTCCCAGCAGTCGGACTTCCAGTCCCCCTGCAGCTTGATGTAGAGCCTCTCCACGTTCAGCCGCATGGCTGCCGTGGCCCCGCCCCTGCGGAGCGAATGCCCGGCATACCGAGCCGGGTCCAGCCCCACCTGCACAGCCAGGCTCTTCAGCCCGGCCACCAGCGCCGTGTGCGACATGGGCACCAGCGCGCCCCGCTTGCCCCTCCCTTCCACCTGGAAGAGGGGCGCCTCATCCGGCAACCCCTCCGTGGCCAGCATGAGCCGACGGAGGGCCTCCACCGGGCACAGCCTCGACCCCGGCACCGCCACCAGCGGCACCCAGTGGTAGCGCTCCCCGCACTGGATGGTCTTCGAGTGTCGCACTCGGATCCACACCACATCACCATCCTCCGCGAACAGCACATCCTCCCGCACCAGCGCACCTCTGGCGTTCCACGCTTGGGACTTCCCCGTGGTGAGGTTGTCCTTGCGGAACAATCCGTAGAAGCCCACCAGGATGGCTGCCCACATCGCCAAGCCCGTGATCGACTCCAAGTCCGCGAACTCCGCCATGCGCGCTAGGTCCCGCAGCGTGATGGGCATCACCGGCTTCGCCGGCCGGTCCCACTGCCTGCGCACGCCCTGCAGGGCAGCTGCCACCCAGAACCTGTGAGCCACCGGCGTCCACTCCACCCCCTGCTGCAAGTGAAGGGACCGCACGCCTGCCAGGTAGGACTTGATCGTCCCTGGCTGCACGAACCACGCTGAGAAAGCAATGAAGCGCGCTAGTGTGGCATCCGACGCCGGGAGCAACGGCTCCAGCGTGCCCAGGCACGCAAAGCGCACGCAGAACGTGAGGAAGGCCTTGACCCCCGTGTCGTAGGACCTCTGCGTGCTCTCGGCGTACGCCCCGTCCTGGTAGCGCTCCACCGCCACTGCCAGCTCCTCCAGCAGCTCCTCTGCGCCCCGATCACACCCAGTCAGGCAACTCCACTGGCTCTAGCGGCACGCGCACCACCAGCACATCCCACCGAGTGGGCCCCCACTCCGAGCGGCCCTTGCCGTCCAGCGCTGGCGCTGTGAAGAGCATCGTGCCCGCCCGGTACTTGCGCACCGGGCGGAACACCTCGCGCATCCCCGACACCAGCTCGTACGCCTCGTCCCCCTCCCACACCGGCACCAGGAAGCACCCGCCCGTGCCCATCTGCTGCCTGCGCTTGCACTTCAAGAAGTTGAGCAGGATCTCGTACATCACCGAGAAGGGGAGGTTCGCCCACGTGTTGAGCCCGTCGAAGCTCTTCACGCGCGCGTCATCCTCCGCGCTCCAGCTCCGCACGCAGAAAGCGTTCGCCCGCGAGGACGCCACGCACGCGTCCAGAGTGAACGGTCCGAACTCCTCGTCCATCTCCGCGAACAGGACCGGGGAGAACTGCCAGTCGTCCCGGTCCTGCCTCCACAGCACCTCCCGCTTGCGCATCGCCCACCGCATGTGGAACTCCTCGAGCTTCAGGCGCGAGAGCAAGTCCGCCAGAAGGTTGTCTTTGGACGAGATGTACTTCGGGCGCAGCCGGATGTCGTGCTGCGCGCAGAGGTAGAAGATCTTCCTCAGCAGCGGGATGTACTCGACCGGCCCCCAGAACTTGTCCACTTGCGTGAGCGCGCACTGGTTGTCGATCCGTACCACCAGCGTCCACCCCGACAGCCTGTGCGCCCACAGCGCCAGCGCCCACCACACGGCGAAGAGCTCGAGGTAGTTGATGTGGGACTTCGCCTTGCTCGTGAACGGGTAGAAGTCGCGCTGCGGCATCTCCGCCAAGTCCTCCCACGAGACGAGGAAGTAGTCGGGCTGGCAGTGGCCGCCCATCCCCTTCCTCAGCGACGCGTCCGTCGCGAAGGCGTCCTCGTGCACGTCCTCCTTGTGCAACACCACCTTGCGCCCGTTGTAGAGCCGGATGACGCGCTCCACCACCTTCAGATCTTGCATGACGCCGGTGTTCACCGTCACGCGCGACCTGCCGGCTGTCGCCGCGACGAGCGCGAAGCCCTGCCGCGTGTAGAGCGAGAGCCCCCACACCACCTGCGCACAGAACGCCAACAGCCCAAGCAGTGACTCGAGCTTGCGCCTGCGCACCGGTCCCGTCGCTGCTTCCGCGCGCATCTCCCGCAGCTTGTCCGTCACCTGCTGCACACGCTCCTCGTCGATCGACGCGGTGCACATCTCGCCGTCGGTGCACAACAACACGCCGAGGAACTCCATGCGTCGCGCTGGACCCTCACACTTAGCTCGATTCACCTTAAAGCCCAGCATGGTCACAAACTCGATCAAGAGGTCCATCATCTCCTGCGCCTCAGCTGCTGTGCGCGCCACCATGAAGAAGTCATCTAAGTAACCGACGCACGGCACTCCCTGCGCCTGCATCCACGCCACGATCGCCCGCGTGTAGCGCATGAAGATGCCTGGCAAAGCGCGGTTCCCGAAAGGGCTGCGCGTGTCCATGTACCTCTTGCCGCGCCACTGGAAGCACTGCGCTGCCCAGTACTGCGACGCGACGGGCAACGACCTGTACGCCTCCTCCAGGTCCACCTTCACCATGTACATGCCCGGTCGTAGCAGCGCGTACGCGTCCTTGACTGACGTGAACTCGTCCTTCTGGAGCTCGATCCAGTCGTTGACGCCGACGAACGAAGGTCGCGAGTAATCCCACACGGGACGGTACTTGAGCTTCCCCTTGCGGAGTCGCTCCACCATCCCGAGGGCCGACACGCCCCGCGGTAGCCAATCGCGCGCGTCGAAGATCCTCCCCGCGGCCATCTCCTTCACGAGCTCCGCGGTCATCGCCTCCGCGTGCTCGTCTCCTACATAATTCTCCACGACGTACGGCTCGTCCGGCTCCTCACCTGCGAAAGGGAAACCGACGCCACATGCCGCACCTCGCACCAGGAAAGCCACGTCTGGCCAATCCTTCAGCGCCTCCGCGAGCAGGTGCGCTCTCTCCGACATCAGCGGCACCTGCGCCCCCACATCGCGCACCTCCTGCTGGAAGCGGGCGCGCTCCTCCTCTGTCGTGCCCGTACCGGAAAGGCCCCGCGCCATGGCGCCCTCCACGATCGCTGCACGCAATGCCGGCCACCTCGCCGACCTCGACTCCGCCACCGCCGGGTAGTGCTCACCGCACCCGGTACCCGCCGGGAACACCGCCGGCGCCGACGCCGCAGCCGGCGCCGCCGGTAACGGTGCCCCCGCTGCATCCCACACCGGCGCTACCAGCAGCCTCCGAAGCCGTGCCCACCACGGCTCCGCGTCCTCCACCTGCATCTCACATGTCTCACCTGCAGGCTCGGGCTCCTGATCGCCGCTCGCCATCATCACGCCATCCTCGCGCTCCTCCTCCGGCTCCACGACGATCTCCCCCTCTGGCGCCCCCCGCGCCCCTCCGCCACCTTCCGGCTCCCCCGGGGGCGTGGCCTCCCCCGGGCTCCACCGCCCGTCCCCTCAGCGGCCACCTGCCGGCGCCGTGCACTCATGGCCCTCGTAGTGCACGTGGTTCTTGCTCTCGCACTTGACGCAGTGGTGAGCGAACTTGCAGGTCTTCCTCCCGCATCCCGCCAGTGAGTTGTGGTCAAAGCATGCACTCTGCGACCGCTTGCCATCTCGACGCTTACCGGGCTTGTCCGGCTTCACGACGCTCGCCTCCGGCTGCTCCGGGTCGGACACCCGCGGCTTCTTCGAGTAGCGGCTGCCGGTGCCCACCGCGTTCCAGCTGCTGCCACCGCCACCGCCACCTCCTCCGTAACCCTTCTCCTTGATGCCCTTGTCGCGCTTGTACATCTCCCAGTGGGCGGTGTACGACACGAGCTCGAAGGTCGTGGAGGCCTCCTTCTCCATCCGCACGCAGAGGTGGTCGTAGAACTTGCGGAGGTGGTCCCATGCGTAGTCCAACGACATCAGGCGCATCCACTTCCGGAACTGCAGGAGTAGGTCCCGTGCGTCCTCGGGGGCCTTGCACGCCAGCACCGTGAAGTTCTCATCCCACTCGTCGAAGCTCCGGCAGTGCTTCGCCTTGGCCTCCAGCACCAGGCCCTTCTTGGCGTCCAATCGCCACTCCGCTGCCCCTTCCTCGTAGTCGCCCCCGGGACGGGACACCCGGATGTCCATCCCCTTCAGCGCGCCACCTGCGGGGAGGAAGGGTCTGGCAGGCACGGCAATCTCACCTGGCGGGCGCGTGATGTCCTTCACCGCCAGGCTGCCATCCAGTGCTCGTCGCAGCTCCTCGTCAGTCGCCGTGCGGAGGGAGCCGAACCGCGCCTTCGCTGCTGCCCGCTTGCGCTCCTCACTCTCGCTGTCCTCGCCATCCGACTCGACGTGCTGCTTCACCGCCCTCCGCTTCTTGCTCCTCGCAGCTGCGCTGCCCACTCCTCGTCGAAGGCCGGCTGCGCGATCCCTGGCACACTCGCCAACGCCTGCTGCATGTCCGCCAGCTCCCGAAGCGCGAGGTCGATGTACGCGTAAAGATGCTTCGTGCGTACCTTCGCGCGCTCCGGGAGCTCCTCCAGCCCGCACTGCTCCTGCTTGCACGCGGGGAACTTGCTGTCCACCAGCTCGAACTCCCACGGCTCCACCCGCCTCGCTGGGTGCCGCCCGAAGCTGTGCTTCACCCGCGCAAGATCGGCTGCCTGACGCGCTGCAGCCACCCTGATCTCGGTGATCACGCGCTCGCACTCCGCCCATGACCACCCCTTGCGCTTCCCCGTCGACGCCCGCGCCACCTCTCGCAAGGACGCGGGCGGATCCTGCTTCCGGCTGCCGCCCTGACCGCTCACACCGTGCCCCGCCAACGCCGCCGCGACCGCCGCGTCCACCATGCGTTGCACTTCACTCTCCGTGCGCAGCACCCCCCTGGGCGAGGGTCCCGAAGACCCGGGGCTGCCACTCCCGTGCGGAGATGCCTGCGATCCGGGCCGCACCTCCTGCTGCATGTCACCCGCGGCTGTAGCCCACGCCAGGACCCTGCGCCTGTCCTTCGCTGCCGCCCCACGCAGGGACTCCCACCTGGCTCCTGGCTCCCCCAATGGCCACTCACCTCGCACCACTCGCCGATCCGTACCCAAGAGCCCCACCTCCACCAGATCGTCGGTGGGACCCTCCAAGTCCCTCGGCATGTCCTCCACGATCGCGTCCTCCAGCCGCTGGAACTCGATCAACATGTCCTTGCGATCCTCCAACACCTCGACCTTCGTGGTTGCCCTGGACGGTTGTGCCAGCTCCATCAGCTTCGCCACCGCCGCGATCCTGGTTCGGGTGCACCAGACCGCTGCCCGCCGGTACTGATCCAGCGTGCGGGTCACCTCCGGCGATGACATCCTCCGACTCCCCCCTGCTCCTCGCTGGCCCGTCATGTTTCCTGATCTCTTCCCGCAGCCCAAAACTTGCTTCTCTCCCGACAGGGAACCAGACGCTGTCGGAGTCTGCCTCCCACACTTGCTCCGCGCAATTCGCGCAGAGGTTGGTCTTCACGAACGCGCGCCCGTCCCTACGGCGCAGCGGGTTCAAGATCGGCTCCCAAGTTTGCCACTGGGCGTGAGAGAACACGTCACCCTCCCAGCACACGAAGCACGGAAAAGACGAATTAGCCTCCGGCACCTCCAGCCCGATCACCGGTACCCGTGCGTACGGTAAATGTACCCCGCGTACGGCTCACGCGGATCCCAGTACGGGCAGTCGAATCTGCACTTGCAGGGCACGAAGACCGGGTGCGACCAGTTCCTCCTGTCTGTACGGTCCTCCAAAGTCGCACTTACTCCCGAGATGTCGGTTTGCGTCCCCGCGTCTTTCTCTGTGGGCTGTCCGTACGATCCTCTCGGCCCAGCTTCAGCTGCCCAGACATCCGCGTCAACAGAGCGAAAAATACGATATTCGCTGCGCGATATCTAATTATTTGCGAATACGCTTTCGGAATCAAAAAGAAAGGAAGAACAGAGATGGAGCGTTGCTCCTGAGGCTGAGATTCCGAAAGACTGCTTGACACTCCCTGAGAAAGTTGTTAACAACTAACTTCTCGTGTCAAGCCCAGACGTGTCACGTGTCACCGATCACGGCGATCGGTGACTGCCCCCGTCCCGATGCCACAGACACCAGTGTGGCATCGATCTGGCAGACGGGCCTGGCGACCCTAAACTTAGGGTTCGCGCGCATTGCTTCTACAATAACCCAAATTATTATTTTCCAAATAATAATTGTCTAAATGCGCCTCGCGCGTGGCCGGTGGCGTTGCACAGCGCGCCGCGCGGTGGCCACGTGATCGCTTCGCAGCACTGCTGCGCCGCGCGGTGGCCACGTGATCGCTTCGCAGCACTGCTGCGCCTTGCGGTGGCCAGGTGATCGCTTCGCAGCACTGCTGCGCTTCGCGGTGGCTACGTGGTCGCTTCGCAGCACTGCTGTGCCGCGCGGTGGCCACGTGATCGCTTCGCAGCACTGCTGTGCCTTGCGGTGTCCACGTGGTCGCTTCGCAGCACTGCTGCGCTTCGCGGTGGCCAGGTGATCGCTTCGCAGCACTGCTGCGCCGCGCGGTGGCCACGTGGTCGCTTCGCAGCACTGCTGCGCCGCGCGGTGGCCACGTGGTCGCTTCGCAGCACTGCTGCGCCTTGCGGTGGCCAGGTGATCGCTTCGCAGCACTGCTGCGCTTCGCGGTGGCCACGTGATCGCTTCGCAGCACTGCTGTGCCTCGCGGTGGCCACGTGATCGCTTCGCAGCACTGCTGCGCCTCGCGATGGCCACGTGATCGCTTCGCAGCACTGCTGCGCCGCGCGGTGGCCACGTGGTCGCTTCGCAGCACTGCTGCTCCTCGCGGTGGCCACGTGGTCGCTTCGCAGCACTGCTGCGCGTCGCGGTGGCCACGTGATCGCTTCGAAGCACTGCTGCGCTTCGCGGTGGCCACGTGATCGCTTCGCAGCACTGCTGCGCCGCGCGGTGGCCAGGTGGTCGCTTCGCAGCACTGCTGTGCCTTGCGGTGGCCAGGTGATCGCTTCGCAGCACTGCTGCGCGTCGCGGTGGCCACGTGATCGCTTCGCAGCACTGCTGTGCCTCGCGGTGGCCACGTGGTCGCTTCGCAGCACTGCTGCGCTTCGCGGTGGCCACGTGGTCGCTTCGCAGCACTGCTGCGCCGCGCGGTGGCCACGTGGTCGCTTCGCAGCACTGCTGTGCCTCGCGGTGGCCACGTGATCGCTTCGCAGCACTGCCGCGCCGCGCGGTGGCCACGTGGTCGCTTCGCAGCACTGCTGTGCCGCGCGGTGGCCACGTGATCGCTTCGCAGCACTGCTGCGCCTCGCGGTGGCCAGGTGGTCGCTTCGCAGCACTGCTGCGCCGCGCGGTGGCCACGTGGTCGCTTCGCAGCACTGCTGCACCGCGCGGTGGCCACGTGATCGCTTCGCAGCACTGCTGTGCCGCGCGGTGGCCACGTGGTCGCTTCGCAGCACTGCTGCGCCTCGCGGTGGCCAGGTGATCGCTTCGCAGCACTGCCGCGCCGCGCGGTGGCCAGGTGATCGCTTCGCAGCACTGCCGCGCCGTGCATTGGCCAGGTGATCGCTTCGCAGCACTGCTGCGCTTCGCGGTGGCCACGTGGTCGCTTCGCAGCACTGCTGCGCCGCGCGGTGGCCAGGTGATCGCTTCGCAGCACTGCTGCGCTTCGCGGTGGCCACGTGGTCGCTTCGCAGCACTGCTGCGCCGCGCGGTGGCCACGTGATCGCTTCGCAGCACTGCTGCGCCTCGCGGTGGCCAGGTGGTCGCTTCGCAGCACTGCTGTGCCTCGCGGTGGCCAGGTGGTCGCTTCGCAGCACTGCTGCACCGCGCGGTGGCCACGTGATCGCTTCGCAGCACTGCCGCGCCGCGCGGTGGCCAGGTGATCGCTTCGCAGCACTGCCGCGCCGCGCATTGGCCAGGTGATCGCTTCGCAGCACTGCTGCGCTTCGCGGTGGCCACGTGATCGCTTCGCAGCACTGCTGCGCCGCGCGGTGGCCAGGTGATCGCTTCGCAGCACTGCTGCGCCGCGCGGTGGCCAGGTGATCGCTTCGCAGCACTGCTGCTCCTCGCGGTGGCCACGTGGTCGCTTCGCAGCACTGCCGCGCGTCGCGGTGGCCACGTGATCGCTTCGCAGCACTGCTGTGCCTTGCGATGGCCACGTGATCGCTTCGCAGCACTGCTGCGCCGCGCGGTGGCCAGGTGATCGCTTCGCAGCACTGCCGCGCCGCGCGGTGGCCAGGTGATCGCTTCGCAACACTGCTGTGCTTCGCGGTGGCCACGTGATCGCTTCGCAGCACTGCTGCGCCGCGCGGTGGCCACGTGATCGCTTCGCAGCACTGCCGCGCCGCGCGGTGGCCAGGTGATCGCTTCGCAGCACTGCTGCGCGTCGCGGTGGCCAGGTGATCGCTTCGCAGCACTGCCGCGCCGCGCGGTGGCCACGTGATCGCTTCGCAGCACTGCTGCGCCTTGCGGTGGCCACGTGGTCGCTTCGCAGCACTGCTGCGCCTCGCGGTGGCCAGGTGGTCGCTTCGCAGCACTGCTGTGCCGCGCGGTGGCCACGTGGTCGCTTCGCAGCACTGCTGCGCTTCGCGGTGGCCACGTGGTCGCTTCGCAGCACTGCTGCGCCGCGCGGTGGCCACGTGGTCGCTTCGCAGCACTGCTGTGCTTCGCGGTGGCCACGTGATCGCTTCGCAGCACTGCTGCGCCTTGCGGTGGCCAGGTGGTCGCTTCGCAGCACTGCTGTGCCTCGCGGTGGCCAGGTGGTCGCTTCGCAGCACTGCTGCACCGCGCGGTGGCCACGTGATCGCTTCGCAGCACTGCTGCGCCGCGCGGTGGCCACGTGATCGCTTCGCAGCACTGCCGCGCCGCGCGGTGGCCAGGTGATCGCTTCGCAGCACTGCCGCGCCGCGCATTGGCCAGGAAGTACTTCCCAGGGAGAATAATTTCCGAGACATGGGTGGTGCTTAGAAGCACCTTGGTTTCACAACAGACTTTGAGGACTTCCAGGGAGGTGGTCTGCAACCAGGGTTGCTGAGGAGTCAGCCCAACTGCAGGCCTCACGGCTTCTGCAAGTTCCTTCCTCCCGGGCGGGCGGGTGTGGGAAACTTTTTGAATTGGTAGACTCGGAGCCCGAAGTTCTCGCAGAATGAAGTGAAGTGAACTGTCGCAGCTTATTTCAAAAGCTCCGAAAGTCTCTTCATCTTCCCGGGCTCCGCCCAAGTGTTGCTAAGTGGTCATCTGTGTCGCATGCTCCGCATGGACACCGATGAAGCTCAACCAATCAGAAAGCACCTCTGTGTTCCGGCTCTGCCTGAACACAGATCTGACTCGACTGTCACGGTTCCCCGTGACTCCGTAACCAATCAGAACACAGAGAAGTCGACCCCGCGGATTGCTCGGCTCTGCCTTGAGAAATCCTCGGGAGAAAATCCGCAAAAAATTCACAGGTCCTCGTCGAGCCTCGGGCTCATTTTTTGCAAGCGGAAATTTTCTCCCCCGTACTTCCAAAATAATTTAGAAATAAATTTCTCAATTATTTACACAAGTACTTCCCAGGGAGAATAATTTCCGAGACATGGGTGGTGCTTAGAAGCACCTTGGTTTCACAACAGACTTTGAGGACTTCCAGGGAGGTGGTCTGCAACCAGGGTTGCTGAGGAGTCAGCCCAACTGCAGGCCTCACGGCTTCTGCAAGTTCCTTCCTCCCAACTGGCTGGCGCTTCAGCTACCCAACCGCCGAAGTTGTTTGCTACCAGCCTTGTGCTTACCCAAGCACTTCCACTTACATTCAATCTGTTTCATCCTGGCAGCTAACCTCTTCGGCAGCTCCAGCCTCCGAGCTTTTGTCAGCTGCTCATACCTCTGGTATGCATTGGAGACCCAGTCTCCTTGCAGCTTAATCAAGAGGTGGTCCACCCCAAGGTTAAAGGCCACCGTGGCCCCCCCCCTCCGAAAACTGTGACCCGAGTATTTACTCGGGTCCAGACCGATCTTCCGGATCAGCTTCTTCATCTCCCCCACGAACACTCCGTGTGTCATGGGCACAGTCCTGCCCCTTGACTTCCACAGGAAAGCCGGGCTCTCCGGCTCTGCCGGGGTTAGCTCAAAACACTTGGCTAAGGCCCTCTTCGGGCACAACATTCCTCCTGTGGCCCTCATGGCCACTCTGTGTGTCCTTTCCTCAAATTGGATCACTTTTGAGAACACTAGTGTCACCCACACTGTCTCATTCCTCATCTCAAAGTCCTTTCTTCTAAGGACCCGCCTAACATTAAAGGCATCCACTTTCCCAACACAGACATTGTCTTTTCGAAGCAGGCACAACACAGCAGTCAACATTGCTGCCCACAAAGTTACCATGTTACAGTCATCAAAATTCATTACTTGAAACATTCTTGCAAGTATATACAATGTAATTGCGAGTTTCTGTTTTACTTCATCTCCCAGCAGCCTCTTCAGGCCTCTCATAGTCTGAGCTACTTGGAATCTGTGGCTAACAGGCACCCACTCATACTTCGCCTCTAGGTGCAATCTTCTAACACCAGCTGTATAGCTCTTCAAGGTGGATACTTTGCAAGTCTGTGACTGGAATACATAAAACATCGCTAGATCCTCATCTGACACCGGTACCACCGGTCCTTCTCCGAAGGCTAGCATAAATCTGACAAAGGCTCTCTGGCCGGTCGTGTGGTTCTTCTTTGTGTTCTCCGCATCAGCAACACTCAAGATGAAGTTCCACCTGGCTCTCAGCCATTCCTTGGGCTTTGCATACTCTGCATTGCCCCTCTTCCCCCCTCTATGGTCAGTCACATACCAATCTTCTTCCATGCCTTCCCCTTCGGGGCTGTCACTGGGCAGGCTACCAACACCACTGGCCACCTCGTGGGGCCACAGTCCTTTCTCAATCCCCTAACCCCATTGGGTGAGGTGAACACATCTGTGTCTTCTGGGATATACTCAAGTATGATAAACAGCCCAGCCTCAATGGCTGGCACTACCAGCTCCAGCCAGAATCTCTCAGTGGGCCAGAAGGGTAGCACAAACACTGCAGAGGTTGTGTTGGGCGCTGCTCGCTTCTCCCTCAGGAAGTGGGTCAGAATTTCCCACAGCAAGGAGAAAGGTGGGTTGCAGTACACATTCAGCCCCCTCCACTGCTTCATCAAACAAGAGTCCTCCTTGGACCACCAACGAAAACACCGGGAGTTCGCTCCCACTTCATCACAGCATGCATCCACTGCAAAGGGCCCGAGTGGCCTAACTTTGTCCCACAACCAGTCCTGCACCATCCAATCATCCAGATCCCTCGGGGCCTCCCTCCTGGACCACCCCTTCAGCAGGTCATGGAACCTTCCCATCTGACTCCTGCTCAAGGCATCAGCCAAGTCATTGGCCTTGGTGGAAGATCCTTTTCATCACCAGCCTCACATCATGTTTGATAGTCAGCAACAAAATCTCCTTCAACAATGGAATGAAAGTTGCCTTCCCCCACAGGTTCCTTGTCATCAATCTGGCTGCTTCATTGTCACTCCACATGACAACTTTACACCCTCTCAACAGGTGTCCCCACTTCCTCAGGGCCCAGAAAATCACAAACAGCTCCAAGTAGTTAATGTGACTCGAAGCCTCATCTCTGAAAGGGCTAAAAGGCTGCACCTTCCATTGCCTCACCTCCTCCCATTTCACTGCAAACCATCTTCCCCCGAAGAAACCACCCATTCCTCCGTCCACTGCTTCCTCCCCAGCAGCATCTACTGCAAAGAAGTCTCTCACCACAGGCCTTCGGTTCAGTACCACTGCCTGACCATTGTACTCCTCCAACAATTTGGCCAACCACATCAAGTCCCGGCTGAGGTCCCTTGGCACCGTGTCATAGAACCTCCTCATCTTGCCAGCTCTCCCGATAAAATCATACCCGGACCTCAGGAACATCTTGGCCCCATACACTACCCGTGCACAGAACATCAACTGGCCCACCAATCTCTGCACCTCCTTCACTCTCACTGTCTTCAGCACTGCCATCTCCCTGCAGGCTAAGGCCACCTTCTGGACTCGGCTCTCCTCCACACTCATCGTCACAATCCCCAGTCCTGAGTGGTTGGACTGCAATCTAATTCCTAAGAAGACCAAATCCTGTCTAGGTGACTCCACCTTCTCCGGGGCCACTTCAAATCCCAAATACTCAACAAGCTCCAGCAGCATCTCAAAGCCCCGCTGACAATCCTCCTCTGAGTCAGCCACCAAAATAAAGTCATCTAAATACACCACAATACCCGGGAAACCTCTCTGCTGCATCATCAACTTCACCAGTTGAGTTATGTCGTGGAAGAGCCCCGGGGCAGCTTTCACCCCAAACGGAAACCTCGTGTCAATCCTCAGCACTCCTCCGAACTCACTCGCCAAGAACTTCCACAGTGGCGCAGCAATCCCCACAAATCTGTACGCACTTTTCAAGTCAATCTTAGCCATAAAACTGTATGGCTGCAACAATCCAAAAGCCTCCTCCACAGACTGAAACCTCCTCTTGTCAATCTCACAATTGTCATTCACTGACAGTCCCACAGGTCTAGACAGGTCGTGCACAATCCTCTCTTTCACCTTTCCGTCCACAACTCTCAGCACAATCCCAAGAGCAGATACACCGGGCACACTTTCAACATCTGTGCGCACCATCCTTCCCGCTGCCTCTTCCTCTTGCAGCTTCATCTCGACTTTCTCCTCGTGCTCCGGTGGCACATAGTTCTCCACTCGGAAGAACTCCTCTGGCTCAGCCTGCTGCCACGAGAAACCCGTAGCAATCCCCCGAACCACGGCTTCCGCGCCCGGCAACTCCCAGGCTGCCTGCGCCCATCTGTCCGCCCGCAGCGTCAGTGGTGACACCACCGCGCCCACCGCCTCCACATCCCGCAGATACTGGCGGTGGTCTGCCTCCGGCACGCCGTATGACGCCAGCGATACCCCCACTGCGGTGAACAACGCCAAAAACTTCGCTGTCCAGGTCCTCTCCGGCTTGCGCGCCTTCTTCCGCGCTGCCTCCTCCTGTCCTTCTGCCGGTTCCATTGGCACGGGCGAAACCGGCTCCCGTACCTCCTCCCGTTCCTCCTCATCCACTGCTAGTCACTTTTCGCATTCCGACGCTCCGTGCGCTGCCGACTTACACTTGCGGCACGCGTGGATAAATCCACAGTCCTTCCCCTTCTTACACCCGCGCGCGAGTTGAAAGAAATCACACACCGCGTCCTTCTTGTCAGCTTTACCTTTTCCACCTTTGTCCCGGGTGTCACGAACACCCTTCCCTCGGCTGCTCTTGTCATCGAGAAGACGCCGGCCCGCCTCTCCCAGAGTCTCCAGATACTGGTACTGGAAGCGGAATCCCAACTGTATTGGGTCCCACGACGCAATCCTTCCTTCAATCATGTCAGCTCGCACCTGTGTGTCAAAATCATACAGGTCCGACCACGCATACCTGTTGTCCAAACTTACAATCCAAGAGACATAGTTCAAAAAGTGCTCCCGCTCCGACTCCGGCTCAATCTTTTCAACCATCTTCATATTTTGCGCAAGGAACTGCGCTTTGGTCAGGCGCGGAACCGACACCGATCTCATCTCCCCCGAAACTGGGTCCGCAACAATCTGTTTCCTCAGCTTCGCGCAAGGCGCCTCCCTCAGAGCGAGGAAAGAACTGTCACCTTTCCCGGTTGCGGGCGCGTAGCCCGCCACCTTCTGCATCAGGAACGCGTCCATCCGGCGCTTCAAGTCCTCGTCCCGCGCCAGGTCATCCGGCGAGATACCTGCACCTTTCTTACCTCGCTTGGTCCGTTCCTCCGTCGCAACCTCTTCTCCTTCCTCAAACACAGTAGCATCCGCTTCCTCTTCCTCCTCATTCTCGCTTTCGTCCTCCCGCGTCCGCTTGTCGCCGGAACGGAGCCCCGACGCCGACTGCTGTGGTACCTCCGGGAGTTTGAACTTCAATCGCGTCACCAACACCTCCACGCACTGCTCTGCTGCCTCCCCCAGCGCTGCTATGAAAGCCGGTCTGTCCCTCGCCGGAGGCTTCAATGTCGCCTTCTCTGTCACCTTACCTTGCCCGTTTCGCACCGCGGGTGTAAAAACGCCGGACGCCAGCCCGAAGTTCAGAGTCTCCACTGCGCTCTCCAGCTCCGCCTCCTCAAAGAAACGTATGCACCGATCTAAAGCTGGTGCGACGGCGTCACACTTCTTCTCCGCATTATTCGCCATTACCAGCATCCGCGTCACTGCGCGCAGGTCCGTGTAAACAGTGTCGCACTGCTCCGATCCTCCGTTCGTTGTTTCGCTTACTGCTGCCATTGCTGCGTTACTTACGAAAATTCTACGAGAACTTGTTTAAAATTTTCAAACTTTTTGAATTGGTAGACTCGGAGCCCGAAGTTCTCGCAGAATGAAGTGAAGTGAACTGTCGCAGCTTATTTCAAAAGCTCCGAAAGTCTCTTCATCTTCCCGGGCTCCGCCCAAGTGTTGCTAAGTGGTCATCTGTGTCGCATGCTCCGCATGGACACCGATGAAGCTCAACCAATCAGAAAGCACCTCTGTATTCCGGCTCTGCCTGAACACAGATCTGACTCGACTGTCACGGTTCCCCCGTGACTCCGTAACCAATCAGAACACAGAGAAGTCGACCCCGCGGATTGCTCGGCTCTGCCTTGAGAAATCCTCGGGAGAAAATCCGCAAAAAATTCACAGGTCCTCGTCGAGCCTCGGGCTCATTTTTTGCAAGCGGAAATTTTCTCCCCCGTACTTCCAAAATAATTTAGAAATAAATTTCTCAATTATTTACACTGATCGCTTCGCAGCACTGCTGCGCTTCGCGGTGGCCACGTGATCGCTTCGCAGCACTGCTGCGCCGCGCGGTGGCCAGGTGATCGCTTCACAGCACTGCTGCGCCGCGCGGTGGCCAGGTGATCGCTTCGCAGCACTGCTGCGCCTCGCGGTGGCCACGTGATCGCTTCGCAGCACTGCTGCTCCTCGCGGTGGCCACGTGGTCGCTTCGCAGCACTGCTGCTCCTCGCGGTGGCCACGTGGTCGCTTCGCAGCACTGCCGCGCGTCGCGGTGGCCACGTGATCGCTTCGCAGCACTGCTGCGCCTCGCGGTGGCCACGTGGTAGCTTCGCAGCACTGCTGCGCCGCGCGGTGGCCAGGTGATCGCTTCGCAGCACTGCCGCGCCGCGCGGTGGCCAGGTGATCGCTTCGCAGCACTGCTGTGCTTCGCGGTGGCCACCTGATCGCTTCGCAGCACTGCTGCGCCGCGCGGTGGCCACGTGATCGCTTCGCAGCACTGCCGTGCCGCGCGGTGGCCAGGTGATCGCTTCGCAGCACTGCTGCGCGTCGCGGTGGCCAGGTGATCGCTTCGCAGCACTGCCGCGCCGCGCGGTGGCCACGTGATCGCTTCGCAGCACTGCTGCGCCTTGCGGTGGCCACGTGGTCGCTTCGCAGCACTGCTGCGCTTCGCGGTGGCCAGGTGATCGCTTCGCAGCACTGCTGTGCCGCGCGGTGGCCACGTGGTCGCTTCGCAGCACTGCTGCGCCGCGCGGTGGCCACGTGATCGCTTCGCAGCACTGCTGCGCCTCGCGGTGGCCAGGTGATCGCTTCGCAGCACTGCGCGCCGCGCATTGGCCAGGTGATCGCTTCGCAGCACTGCTGCGCCGCGCGGTGGCCAGGTGATCGCTTCGCAGCACTGCTGCGCCGCGCGGTGGCCAGGTGGTCGCTTCGCAGCACTGCTGCGCCTCGCGGTGGCCAGGTGGTCGCTTCGCAGCACTGCTGTTCCTCGCGGTGGCCACGTGGTCGCTTCGCAGCACTGCTGCTCCTCGCGGTGGCCAGGTGATCGCTTCGCAGCACTGCTGCGCCGCGCATTGGCCAGGTGATCGCTTCGCAGCACTGCTGCGCCGCGCGGTGGCCAGGTGATCGCTTCGCAGCACTGCTGCGCCGCGCGGTGGCCACGTGGTCGCTTCGCAGCACTGCTGCGCCTCGCGGTGGCCAGGTGGTCGCTTCGCAGCACTGCTGCTCCTCGCGGTGGCCACGTGGTCGCTTCGCAGCACTGCTGCGCGTCGCGGTGGCCAGGTGATCGCTTCGCAGCACTGCCGCGCCGCGCGGTGGCCAGGTGATCGCTTCGCAGCACTGCTGTGCTTCGCGGTGGCCACGTGATCGCTTCTCAGCACTGCTGCGCCGCGCGGTGGCCACGTGATCGCTTCGCAGCACTGCCGCGCCGCGCGGTGGCCAGGTGATCGCTTCGCAGCACTGCTGCGCGTCGCGGTGGCCAGGTGATCGCTTCGCAGCACTGCCGCGCCGCGCGGTGGCCACGTGATCGCTTCGCAGCACTGCTGCGCCTCGCGGTGGCCAGGTGATCGCTTCGCAGCACTGCTGTGCCGCGCGGTGGCCACGTGGTCGCTTCGCAGCACTGCTGCGCTTCGCGGTGGCCACGTGGTCGCTTCGCAGCACTGCTGCGCCGCGCGGTGGCCACGTGGTCGCTTCGCAGCACTGCTGTGCTTCGCGGTGGCCACGTGATCGCTTCGCAGCACTGCTGCGCCTCGCGGTGGCCAGGTGGTCGCTTCGCAGCACTGCTGTGCCTCGCGGTGGCCAGGTGGTCGCTTCGCAGCACTGCTGCACCGCGCGGTGGCCACGTGATCGCTTCGCAGCACTGCCGCGCCGCGCGGTGGCCAGGTGATCGCTTCGCAGCACTGCCGCGCCGCGCATTGGCCAGGTGATCGCTTCGCAGCACTGCTGCGCTTCGCGGTGGCCACGTGATCGCTTCGCAGCACTGCTGCGCCGCGCGGTGGCCAGGTGATCGCTTCACAGCACTGCTGCGCCGCGCGGTGGCCAGGTGATCGCTTCGCAGCACTGCTGCGCCTCGCGGTGGCCACGTGATCGCTTCGCAGCACTGCTGCTCCTCGCGGTGGCCACGTGGTCGCTTCGCAGCACTGCTGCTCCTCGCGGTGGCCACGTGGTCGCTTCGCAGCACTGCCGCGCGTCGCGGTGGCCATGTGATCGCTTCGCAGCACTGCTGTGCCTTGCGGTGGCCACGTGATCGCTTCGCAGCACTGCTGCGCCGCGCGGTGGCCAGGTGATCGCTTCGCAGCACTGCCGCGCCGCGCGGTGGCCAGGTGATCGCTTCGCAACACTGCTGTGCTTCGCGGTGGCCACGTGATCGCTTCGCAGCACTGCTGCGCCGCGCGGTGGCCACGTGATCGCTTCGCAGCACTGCCGTGCCGCGCGGTGGCCAGGTGATCGCTTCGCAGCACTGCTGCGCGTCGCGGTGGCCAGGTGATCGCTTCGCAGCACTGCCGCGCCGCGCGGTGGCCACGTGATCGCTTCGCAGCACTGCTGCGCCTTGCGGTGGCCACGTGGTCGCTTCGCAGCACTGCTGCGCCTCGCGGTGGCCAGGTGGTCGCTTCGCAGCACTGCTGTGCCGCGCGGTGGCCACGTGGTCGCTTCGCAGCACTGCTGCGCTTCGCGGTGGCCACGTGGTCGCTTCGCAGCACTGCTGCGCCGCGCGGTGGCCACGTGGTCGCTTCGCAGCACTGCTGTGCTTCGCGGTGGCCACGTGATCGCTTCGCAGCACTGCTGCGCCTTGCGGTGGCCAGGTGGTCGCTTCGCAGCACTGCTGTGCCTCGCGGTGGCCAGGTGGTCGCTTCGCAGCACTGCTGCACCGCGCGGTGGCCAGGTGGTCGC
>LGRX02005303.1:0-58315 GCA_001247695.2 Cymbomonas tetramitiformis
CTCTGCGCCCTCCACAAAGCAATCCTCTGCGCCCTCCACAAAGCACGCGCGGTAAGCGTGTTCTTTTAAAACAGAGTTGATTTTCAATTATCGTGTCACCAGGTCATCGAAGAGGCCCCCGCGCCCGATATCTCTGAGGAGTTTCGCAGCAGCATCGGCAACTCTGCAATCGAAGTGCGTGCCCAGAATCCCTCGAGCTCAATCTCGCCAGCTGCGCTCCCTCCTGGCTGCTGATTGGTGTGTGAAGGCCTCCTGCTTGCGGCTAGGCACGCGGCGTCCATGCGCCCCATCGCGGCGAGCTGAAGTAATTATTTGCAATTCCCTCTGTGCCACGTGGACACTCCCTCGGAAAGGAGTGCAGACCCGCATTGCACGCCTGAGGTGGCGGACCCGCATCGCACGCCTGAGGTGGCGGACCCGCATTGCACGCCTGAGATGGAGCGCTGGCCTGTGCTGTGCAGGCAGCGAGCGCAGTGGGGTATGTCGGCGCCGGCACGGTGGAGTTCATCGTGGATACCCTCACTGGGGAGTTCTTCTTTATGGAAATGAACACTCGTCTCCAGGTGCAGCCGCCCCTCTCCTCCCTTCTCCACCTGGAGAGCTTGTTGTGGCGGATGGGGCAGGGGGGGGGTGTCTCTCTTTATTGCTCTGTGTGTGGCACCGTCAGGAACGAGACCGTGATGGAGGTATCAACAGTGGGTTTTCTGGACCGGCTTCTGACTGCGCATGTGGGGCTTCAGCTTCGCTGCCGGGGTTCGGAACTCGTATACCCTCACATTGGGGGCTCCAAGACCTTAGAGCCACTTACGCAGCTGTAATTCTAATCGATGTGCTTGCGGTCAGCCTGGATGACTAGTTTGATTCCTTGATTTTGCACGGCCTTCCCTGGCCCCGGACCATGAATGCCATTGCTGTGCACGATGCGCTCAGGGATCAATGCAGGGCGGAGGATCGCCCAAGGGATCAATCCACGGCGGAGGATCGGCGGAGCCGGGCACCACTGCTCCACCGGCGCTGCGGCTTGCGGCCATCAAGGGGGGCAAGCGAGCCCATGCGGGCCCAGGGTGCATGTGTATGTGCTGATGGTCGAGCCGTGGCCGGGGGGCGCAGGTGGAACACCCGGTGACCGAGTTCATCACAGGCGTCGACCTAGTTGAATGGCAGCTGCTCATCGCACAAGGCTTTCCTCTGCCTAAAACGCAAGGTGCACTCCGAGGCCCCCGGCGTGCCCCCCGGCGTGCGCGTTTGAAGCCCGCTGCCTGGCGACCACTCGGGGAACCCTCTGGCGCCATCACGATCAGGGCGTCCGCAAGCATACTTCGGCGCTGCTGGACCGCAGACGTCGAGGCACTGCTCGCAGAGTTCGGATTGGAAATGATGTGACGGGGTGCGAGTGCGGGACTGTGGGGAGGGAGGGGGGCGGGCGCTGATCAGAGGAGCTGCAGATCCGGGGCCACGCGGTGGAGGCGCGCATTTATGCGGAGGTCCCGGAGCGAGGCTTCCTGCCTGCCACTGGAACACTTGCGCGCTGGCGGCCTCCAGCTGGCTCCTCCCTGACGGGGCCTATGCGAGTGGACAGTGGAGTGGAAGAGGTGAGCGCCACTGCAGCCCTCTCACATCCTGCTCACAGCGGTTTCGCACGGCTCTGTGCACTCGCTGCTCGTCATCTCCCCGAACCGCAGCAGCCCGGGGGCGCGCCTCGAGACGTTCTCTGCCCGACCCGGCACGCCCCTCCCCAGTGCAAACCTCGATGCCTGGCTCTTCAGGGTGCGGGGTCTTGCGACAGGGCGACGTGGTGGGCAGCGTGTATGACCCCCTTCTTGCCAAGCTGGTACGCTGCGCTCTCCTACTGACCTCGGCGCAATCTTCCTGCGCCCTGCAAACTGTCTCCTGAGGCCGCCACCGTCGCCTGGAACCTTCCTCTTTCTGCTTCCTGGAGTCATCCTTTGGCGTCATCCTGTGGCCCATGCACGGTTGCCGACCCGAGGGGCAGCGCCATTCGCGCGTCATCCATCATCCAGGCGGGGCATTTCCGATTTTGAACATGTGGGTGCTTGCGACGCTTTCTAGACGAGATGCGGTGATGCCAGAAACTGCAGAACCGTGCCGGTTCGCAGCGGGTGGAGAGCCATGAGAAGAAGACGCGCTGGAGGGGCTCTGACGTGCTGGGGTGCTGGATTCATTCCGGAGTGCAGATTGTCTGGGGCCCGAACCGCGCAGTCGCGCTCCGCTCCCTGAAAACCGCCCTCCTCAAGTTCCAAGTAACCATACCCCGCGCCCTCTCAGAAATTTGCACTCCCCATACTCCTTGCTTTATCAGAGGTGGACGAAAACGAGGCATGCGCCAGGTGCTTGCATTCACTGCCTCCTGAGCTAAAACAAGGCATGCACCAGGTAGGTGCATTCACTGCCGTCGGAGTTTTCATCGGGGACCCGGAAGCTGAGCGGAAGAGTGGGTGTTGCAGATCGCCGGAGTGCCCACGAACCGTGCGTTCCTGGCGCGTTTGGCAGCGGATCCCAAGTTCGGGGCGGGGGGCAAGGAGCTCACCACGGCATTTTTAGAGGACTACCCACACGTCATGGACGAACCCACCGTGACCCCGCAGCTGGCGGCACTCCGCGTAGCCGTGGCTGCGGTGCGTACAGACACCGCACTGACCATCCGGGCGCTCCTGGGGGTGCCAACGTCTCATTGGAGCCCTCCGGGTGTCCCCATAGGCTTTGCCCGACTCGGCTGAGATCCGTGCATTGCTGGAGCCTGGGCGAAGCTTCATTGATACGCAGCACATGGAATCGTGTGCTTGGTGGCGGTTGTTTTATGGCACTTGACCCAAGTGGGAATTGCCACTGCTGGGTGCAGCGGCGATCCCCGCATTCGACCAGTGGGGCGCTGCGCGATGCAACGTCTGTTTGGGCGGGGCGCCTTGGGGCAACGGCGCTTCTCGCTGCATGCACCTGGTACTGTGCCAGGAGGCCGGGTGCCTGCCGCTGCTCAGTGACCTGATATTGCGCGTGCGCTTACATCTTCGACATCTCAGAGCACTCGTGCCATCAGGAGCAGCGGGAGTGCTCGAAATCCGACCGGGCTGCAGCGATACTGCACCCGTCATCCCGTCCTAAGCGCTCGATGTCGTTATATGGCATATAAAATATGGAGCGACCATCGAGTGCTTAGGACGGGATGCTTAGGAAGGGATGACGGGTGCTTTGTGCAGCATCGAGGGGTTGGGAATCACTCGGTGGAAGTCGAAACCATGCCTTTTGTATATAGTTTCCATAGTTGACTTATTATTCTCTCGCGCGTGAAATGTTGACATGGTTTCGGAGCACTTAATGATTCCACATTCCTCTTCGTCGCGCTCTTCCTCGGGGCCTGGGAAGGGGTCCTCGGTGTGCACCTCGAGCAGCTGAGTGGCGGTGCGGATTCGCATTGCGGTGGGGCGCCAGGTGACGTGCCACTTGGAAGATTCGCGGGGGTGCACAGAAGGCCCCACCAGCTCGCCCTGGCAGTCGGAGAAGAACTTCCGGCCCAACAGCGCAGGTGGTGGGGTGGTGGCGCTGCGAGGAGGCAGCAGCCAGGACTCGCACCAGGTGCCTGCCCCTGCCCCAGAGATGGCAGTTCGAGAGCGGCCTCCACCCCCTTCTCCTTGACAGTCCACGTGTCAGCAATCCATGGAATGTCGGTGGTCCTTCGGTGAGAGGCGCCCTAAAGCGCAACAGATGTGAGAGCTGCAAGTGTGGGCGGAGCACCCATGCGCCCCTTGTGCGGTGCACCTGCACGAGGCCAGGGCAGAGCTTGCTGGGAGGGTGCTCCAGGGTGCCCGTGGAATGACGTGGGGGGGCGCTTGGTGAGCGCAGGTTCGGGTGCAGCAAGCCGCCGCTGGACGGTTCAAAGTGAGCATTCCGGCCGCTGAGCAGGTGCCGCGCTTGCCTGTGTCTTCCTCCTATCCCCCATCGTTCATCGCGTCCGCCTGTTTACTCTAGCACGCTCGCGCCGCTGCCAGAGCGTGCTCCTCGCTGGACGATGCCGTGCCAGCGAGATCGTCCCTGCACACACAGACCCACCGAAAATCCGGACCAGTGTCCCGAAGTGTGTGCTGAATCGTTTGATCCCCGGCGTGGGTACAAAGTGCAGCCGGCCTTTTGTGGCTACGTGGTGCCAAAGGAGTCGGTCCAAGGATAAGCCAGGCACATACTTCTACCGCGGGAGTGGGGGGAGTGGGGGACCGAGGGAGTCCGTCCTCTCTGAGGATGCGCGCGAGCAGCCGGGCAGGCTCGGGGTACTGCATCTCGGAGGCACCCGTGAGAGACCGGTGGGGAGGGGACCAGCAGTGGGGCGAGGCGCAAGATATTGAGATCGAGGCGGCGCTCGAGGGGGATGCCTTGAGGTGGCGTCACGCAGAAGTGCAGACGTGTTCGCCCTTTGCCACATATGTGCAGCAAAGTGGGGCGCTGTCGGGAGCCCACATTGTTCATCTTTTTGATATTGCTGCGGACTTTTGGTGCGCGCCCGGCCCCCTTCTCGCAACCCCTCCTTGCTCCGCGCCCCGCCCCCTTCTAAGCGGCCTTTGCACCGACCTTGCATCCAGCCATGTGCCGCAGCTACTCCCTCCCAAGTGCGTGCGGCGAAGCTGAAAAGAAAAATGTTACATACTCCTACCGGAGACGTGATATTATTAGGTGCACAGCGGTCAAGCCTGCCCCTCTGCCCTAACTGCTATTTCCCAGTCCAGTGCACTAGAGAGTTTAGCCCTTGGGTTCTGCTAGGTGGTCAATGCCATGCTAACAACATCTAATCTGCAGCCATTCCTCATAACGGGAGGCTGCAGGATGAGGGCCTACGCCGGCAGGTCAAAGATGAAACCTAGTTTAGCACCCACCTAGCAGAAACGGTGGATGCAAGAACCCCCGACTAGTGGAGCACGAACAGCAACGAACACGCTCCCAATCGGAGATTCAACTAGGGCGCCTATCCAAAGATACAGGCAGGTCAATGAGCTGACGTGTAATCACTGTCGGCCCTAGGGTTACCACTGTTCGTGAATGGGCAATTACAGTCAGGTTCAAGGATGTTCTGACAGAATATTTGTGGTATGTTATTGCCACTTCCAGAATCCACGCCGCTGTCACCGCTGAAAAAGCCCCGGATGCGTCGTGGTGTGGGGGACGAAAAGCGGTGTCCGGCCGTTTGCTAAGCTCTCGCGAGTGGCCACCTGTGATGGCGCTTGACTTAAACACAAGCAAGGCCAAGCAGTGCGTTCAGTGCAACGCACTAGGGAAGTAAGCATCGGCGTTGGATCCTAAATGCACGAGTCGTGCACGTCAGTCTCCAAGCCGTCCGCCTCGTGCCAAGGGTCCTCGTACTCGAGGTCGGCAATGTCCTCGTCCTCAGGGCTACCAGGCTGCTCTGCTGCCTTCCCCTTTTTGCTGATTCGCGGCGGGCTTGGCGGCACCGATGGCGGCTTTCCGCTGCGCTTCTCACCAGGAGAGGGCGGTTGCTCTGCTGTCGATGTCCGCACGACGTCGCTGAAACTGCTGAAGTCGCTGACTGCTCCGCTGCCAGATGGCGGCGCAGCCAGACTGAAGTCTGTGGGCTGCACTTGCCCAGAGACCTTACCAAACGTGAATTTGCCGCCTGGCACCACGGCTGGCATAGGGGAGGTGGTCGTGAAAAAACCCGTAGCTGCTGGCGGATGGTTCCGCTCCTCAGCTCTTCCCCTCGCCTTATGCCTCTGCGAGCTGCGTCGTTGCGTTCTGGCGCTGGGCCCCTGCGTGTGGGCGGTGCCTTGCGCAGATGGAGGAGGCGGAAAAGTCGATGTAGTCGCCAAGCCCGTCGCGGTTTTGCTAGCCCGCTGAAATGCGGGAAAGCAAACCGTTGCTGCCGTCGCCACTGCACGAGTGGCGTGCAGAGCCAAGTATGTCAGGTTCTGCTGAGGCGTGAGCGCGATGGTCTCGTCGTCACCGATGCACTCAGGCAGGGGTGCCCCTTGCCTTCGTGCAAGCCGTTGGGCTCTCAGCGCAGCCTGAGCCGTGCTGATGAGCAACTCCAAGCTCATTTCCGCAGCTTCGTGTTGCGGACTGGTCGCTAGTCCGCTCGATGCCGGCTTTCGCCCCCCCATTTGTGAAAGCGCGCTTTAACACTAAATTCCTGCGTTAAATTTCAATAATATATTCCCTTTATCCATTTTATCGCTTGAAATTTACCATAAAAACTTTTGTTCAAGCAGCGTCTCCGGCGAAGCTGTGCGGTGCCCCCTCGCCTGCTGGAGTGTGAGGCATGCGGCTTCTGGCCCATCATTCTGCTGCTGATAAGGGTCGCTGATTGGACCGGACGCAAGCACTCAAGCAGATGGGCTTCGAATTGTGGGGCGGTTCCCTCTGCCAGGTTTGTGCGGGAGATGCAAGGGCAGGGAGAAGCAGCTGCAGCTGCATCCTCAGGGGCCCCTGGACAGGTGCAATGGGTCCCCCCACGCAGGCGCCTTGCACATTCTTGGCTGAAGCTTCGTATGGGTCCTTCCATCTCCGGGTGCTCACTCCGTGCTTGCGTTCTCCAATGAGATGATGCTGCCTGCGCCCCAAACAAGGCCCCGAAGGGGAGATTGCGCGTGGAGGAGCGGGGGGTGGGGGGTGGCCGGAGAAAAGGGATTTGAGCGTTGTTGAAATGGAGGTGGAAGGGGGGTTGCTATTGGACTCCAGATTGTGGCTCCGATGCCAGGAAAGCTGGTGCAACTCTCGGTTTCCTCGCAGCAAGGTGAGGGGATCTTGGCTGCAGGAAGGCCTTTTGGATCCGTTAACTGAATTCCCGCGAGCATGTGCCTTGCTCGCGGCGAGCACAGCTTCTATCGCTGCTTCCAGCCCGTCGTGTGGATGGATGAAGAAGCTCTATCGTGTGCGCCGCTGCTAGAACTTTCCTGTCCACCTCACATTCTTCAACTGTGCTTCAAGCTGAATTCAAAATGGAATTTGGTGGGGAGGGAGGGAACTGCTGGCACAGAAGTATCAGAGGGCGATGTGCTCTGCATCGTGGAGGCAATGAAGGTGAGACGCAAGGAAAGGCCCGGAAATCTCTCAGCCTATACACGTTTAGAGCAATTTGTATGAATGGAATCTGCGCACCGCCGCCACCTTCGTGCCATCCTTGGAGCAGTGAATATGCCGGTAATTGATAGTCAGGTTTCAGCGGGTCAGACGCTTGGCTTGCGCGGACAGTATCCAGCATCAGAGGGAATCGTCATGAAGCGTACATGAAATGTACAACGCAGCCATCAACACATGCAGAGGCTGTTCAGGGATAAGTGGCACGCGCGGAGGCCGTGCAGGGATAAGTGGCACATGATCGGGGCTATGCAGCAATGTGTGGTATCCTCCACAGGCTGTGCAGTGATGTGCGATGCTCCGGGGGTATGCTGCATTGCATGCCTCTCTCTAAGGCTATGGGATGGTTTTTGGCAGATGGAGCACAAGGTGCTTGCGCCCTGCTCAGGGCAAGTGCAGGAGATCTTGACTGCCCAGGGGGACCAGCTTGAGGAAGGGGTGCTGCTTATGGTTATTGCTCCAGCTGATTCCCCTGCAGCAACAGAAGCATGACTCCAGAGGCACGACTGTGAAAATTACTTTGCGGACTTTTGAATTTCTTCTCAGGAAGTCAAGCAGCTTAGAGGTCGCCCAATGTATGGTTTCAAGTGCACTTGTTACTGTCAATGAATCACTGCTCATGTTCCCACATATGTGCATTGTTTTTGTACAATGAGGAACTGGCTTATTTTCATGAATAATTCCAATTGGTATAGTCACTTCATCTTTCAATTCTCAGAGAGATGACATTGTATCTCCTCGATATGTCCGGCCACTCAGCGACATTCAGTCGTGATGAGATCTGGGCCCGCCGGTGTTGCGGGCAGTTAGGGTCATCCTTCAAATTGGTTTTGAGATAATGTAGCATGCAGCATTCGTGTAACACAGCGACAAAAACTTGCCAAGTTGAACCTCCGAAAAACTGTTGACAACCTCGCCATGCCACAATATATGTGTCCGTTCCCAAAGCTCAGTTTACGTACGCATTTCATGTTTGTACGGTTCCGCGTGCACTACATCGGGTTACGGAAATTTAAACACCGTTAACCTAACACAAATTTACGTGCATTTGTCACATGCCTCGAACGTAAGAAACTTCGCAGCATTCAATGTTAACTGGAATATGTGCGTTGCGTTAACGGCGATTGATGTTATCGTTAAAAGTCGTTATGTGAATGCATGCGTTCGATTTGCGAGAACTTTACAAATATATTGTATTCCCATTAGGTAACGCGTGCGTGCATAGACGCTAGCCCGCCAACCCTACTTATACGAGTATTATACGAATGCACGTGCCAACCCGGGCCCGCATACGTGATGATGGTATCGCCGCACGCGCGCGGGGCGGGCACTCCCACACGCCCTGCACGGGATGGTGAAATTTCCGGATCGATCGATGGAACAACGTCGGTTGACGTTGCCAACTTCGTACGAATGAGGGCATTGACCAACGTCGTACAAAGGAGAACGTGACACGACTCCAAGCGAATGACCGACGTATGGCGGTTTGGCGCATGACGGTCATTCGTGAATGACCGCTGTGTCACGACATGCGTCGAGTCACTTTCCCTATGCTATCGTGTACACCGCACATAATCCAGTAAGGCTGCAAAGTTTTAGGTTTGAAAGCGCTGTTAAGTAATAAATATGTGAACGAAGCGCTGGACGCTCAACTGCATGCGTAGCCCCACCCATTGTTACCCGAAACATCAAGTAAAATTTTTCCCACTACGTTCGCAACTCGCGTATGTGTATCCCTAACACGGATACATATTCATCGAGCTCTTGATTGACGAGCCAATCCGTGGCCGCATCTTGAAGATCCCCATCCATTTTGCGGATGCTTCACTTCAGACCTGGTCCTTGTGAGCAGGTTGGACTAGTACTAATGTTAGCAGTATATTTGTGTCAAGTCGATTTTTTCAGGTTACAGTGGGTGGGGGTGTGCATGCAGTTGAGCGGCCAGCGCTTCGTTCACATACCGTACCCAACAGCGCCTTCAATAAACCTAAAACTTTGCAGCCTTATTCGATACGAGGTACTGCGCGTCCCGTGATAGCTTATAGTGAAAGTAGCTCGACGCATACAGTACAACAGTCATTCGCGAATGACCGCCATAGGTCATTCTTGTGGAGTCGTGACACGAAAATAAGCGTGGAATAACACACGGCGTGGAGTCGGAATGCCACAAAACGCGTGGAGTTTTTACCCAAGCGAATTGATATCGCGTCTGAATATGACAACAGTTGAGGACACGCCTCGTCGACAAATCGTCACGTGGACAATGATACCTGCTAAGTGATACGAAATTTACGAATATACACGCACGATTACAGTCGTACTTGAAAAATATTGTGGACGATGGAGGGGAATTTAGAGCATTATATGATGACTACGATTAACATAAGCCCCTACTGTCTGTTACTGTCATACGTAAGTGTTTGGTATCGATATATCGATAACGGAATGATTTTATTGTCCGAATATGCCTGGGTAGATGCGGAAGTAGTTGATGATATTGATATTTGTACATATAAATTATCTGTCAATATGTTCGTGAGGGTTACCTATATCTGTCGATACCGACGTCAACGAGTGCTCCTCATATTTGCCGATAGGCTGAAAAACAATATCAATATTTCTCGACAGTTGAGGTCAGTTACTCAAAGCTATTGATAGGGGGGGGGCTCGATATACCGACCCTTGCTGTAAGCGCAATAACCAAACATCAAGCAACACCGACAGTGATGCATGTTATATATTCTAACGCGCATATTCTCATAACGCATTTCAATGCGATTGAATCTTACAGAGTATATACATACATATATATATATATATATATTTCCGGTCGACAATTTGCAGATGTTCTGGCTTGGATTTTATCCGCACTCTCCGAAAGGTCAGAGGACTTTTGGAGACTTATGGGGACGAGCACATCGCGATTGTTGCTTTTCCCGCTTCCAGGGCTTCGGCGTAAAGCAACTTTTCCCGCGGGGATAGTTCGGGAAATGTGTGAGCCGTTTTGGGACGGTGAATGGGAAGCCTTTTTTCTGAATCTCGCCCTCTTGCTGCCTACTGGCCGACTGAAGTTTCACGGGGGCGGGGGGTTTGCAGATGTTATGGGACTTGTCAAAGAGGGCCAGTTCTCCGAAGCGATGTCACGACTTGATCCCGTAGCACTAGCTCCATTGATTGATGCCACACTGGAACTTCTTCGCGGGCGCTGCATCGTCGGGCTGGTTCTGATTTGCCGGAGATGGCTGCTACTTCTTGGGTGTTGGTACAAAACCTAGTGGTTTGTGTACACGATATAGTGGCGTACCACTATATAGTAGTGGAACTGGTCCACTACGTATAGTGCACCAATTTCGCTATATAGTGCAACTGGTACACTATATAGTGTACCAATTTCACTATATAGTGGAACTACTACATTATTCTCTATTACCCTTTGCTAAATTGGCTGATTCGCTTGAAGAGGTGCGGGGGGCTTCCTCGAAGGTGCTTTAAATTTTTTGAAATTTCGAATCTTTAAAATTTCGAATCCGCCCGTTCCACACGGAAACGATCCCCCACTCTTGAAATATGGATTGTTGTTGTTGTTGATGTACATGTTGGTGTCCACGTAGGTATCGGCCTGACATATCAGCCTTAAACTGATTTTCGGGTTAAGGCTGTCAGCTGCCACGTGTTCAGGGGGCTAGGTTGAGTCGCATGGCATCCTTTGTAGCGTTGGGAACACTGTTTCCGTCCTGTTGACGTGGGTCTCCAGTTCACGGAGTGCTCCTCAAAACCAAGCGTGGTCTTGATGAATGTGACATCGATAGACAAAACTAGTCTTGAGGAATATCTATTTTGCTCAGCACCTCAGCAGGAGAGGAACACAACTCCTGAAATTGAAAACGATGCCATGCAGCAACCCAATTCTTTCTGAAAACGTGGCGCCAGTTTGAAAAAAATAAAAATCAGATTTCGAATGAAAAGGTGAAATGCGCCTTACCGTATGGTACAAAGCCCACGAGGAATGTTCGTTAAATTGGTGTTGAAATGGCACACTCCCACGACTGGACCAGAATACCGAAAAAGCAATGATAACATATAAGGAGTTGGTGTTTCATTATTTTCGTCACCAATCCACGCCGCAAGGGACGAAACCTTGAAGGTATCCTAGGAATACCAACCAAAAGGAGGAAACGCACTTCCTGAAGGAAACCAATACTTATACTGTTCGAAATGATGCCGCACTGGACACCTCTTGTCTTTAACAGAAGTGCAGGTTATTCTAGATAAGGTAATCCGCTTACATAGATACCTCTATTTGATGCTTATGTATAAAAGGTCTAGAAACCTCGCTTTTGCTCTGCAGTTCATTTAAGCTCAAAGAGTTTGAAAAAGTGCATCTGCCGTGGTGAGCCTTTGGTGGGAAGACTCTATGCAGGAATTCCCTCCCTCGCATTTTCCGTCTATGTATGTGTAACTCGTTGTCAAAAGCTCTCTCGATTCATTTGAAGCGGACAGCACTACCCAGTTTGTGTAGTGTACCCTACCCAGTTTGTGTACTGGTATCTAACAGGCTAGTATCCATGCCCATAACATGCTTGTTAACAGCGTGGGTCTTGAAACTTGGGATGCATTCGCTACTGAACAGTCCTCACCAAGTGATTTCACACTGTGAGCAATCGAGAGTTCCCGCCCCACAGCAGCTCACAAGCCTAATACCCAGGGCTGTCCGCCGAAATAGAGCGGCGAGAAGGCCAAGGAGGGCTATATTTCGTCAAGATTCCGGCCGAGGAGGAGAGCACGTACTGACCCATAAAGAACAACTAAGTATCAGAGGTGTTCTTCACAGCATTTTTCAAGCTAAGCTTTCCTAAATCCGTTGAGAAAAGGCATATCTATGGAGCTCAATCCACGTATAGTATAAGAGGCGTTCGAAGAGGTGCAGACCGCAACTCAAGACAAAAAAATAAGCACACGCCAGTCTGAATAAGCGTATGATCTATTATCTTGTTGTAATTGTGACACGCGACGCATCTCCAAAGGGCCACCGAGCGAGCGCGTGTTCGGAGGAGCACCACCGACGGTCGAGATGCACTTGAGGCAGAGCGCGGAAGTGGATCTCAAGGTCTTGCATCGTTTACCAGGCGGCTCGAAACGCAAGCTACAGGAAAGCACGCCTTTAGGGCGACTTTTTTAAATAAGGCCCTCGGGAGAGATCCGTATGGCCGGATAAGTCTACAGCAACTGTTGTCCTACACTCTTCGTAGGGTTTGTGTTTGGCACGTGCAGAGAGTGCTTAACCATACTTGTACAATCTTAATCTAGACTTCCTTTTAAGCCTCTACTTTCTTCTCGCCGTAGTCCGACCTGGAGGCGTTCTCTGCTCAACTTAGAATATTGAATCCGAAGAGGGTAAACATGGACGCAGTCGGATGTACAAAACAAAACTCAGGATATACATTAGTGTTCATATCGGTGCTTTACTTACGTGATTTTTCGCATCAGCTGATAGCTCCCCGTCACGGCCATCACAGCGTTCACGGTCATTAGGTTATAGTTTATCTGAAGACTCGCAGCAACAACATATCAGCACTCGACTTTGCAATGACAGGGGATAAAAAAAGGCAGAAAAACGCACCGGGATAATTTGAGTGCTGTATCGCATCCAGATGACACCCGTGAGGGTCACCGCTGCAACCCAAAGATTTATCCCTTAGTTCCGTGAAAGGTTTGAGGACATGTAAGCTAACAGCAGGCGTGCAGCGGTACCTAATTGCTGTGGGTATGACAAGTTATCTACAGGCTTACTGAAGTCGTTGATATTCGCAGCGATGATGCCCCACTTCATTGTGGGCGCCCAGAAGAATACTGCAACAACACGCCAAGAAAAAAAACGGAGTGTCAGAGGCCTACAGCAGCATGCAACGCCTGATTGAAAAGTAAGAGATAACAGTTCAGGTATTGCATACCCGTCTTAGGTCCCGCAGGATGGTTCCAGAACGATCTCATTTTCTCCATGACCATTTTGACAAGATAATATTGTAACCGAGCTTGTCTCAAGTGGATCAACAAGAAAACGAGCCGGTTGGGGTGTGTTGATCTGTTGATGTGTCCCCCATGCCCCATCTATCGCGTGTGTCTTTCGCGACTTGAAAACATCCAAATCCAAATCGAGTTTTTTGTCCCAAAAAGTCTGGACCAATCGAATGGCACTCGTAATGAATGATTGGGACTTCCCCCACTTTAGGAGAGTCCCGTGAAGTTACACCTGGAGAGGGCATTCCAGCATAGCTTGGAGAGTCTGACGTGGTACCTGCGATCGCATGCTGGTTTTTTAAATTGCCGGCTGGGATTAGGCGAGTGTTGGACTAGACTGGAAGGGTGCGATCTTTGGGCTCTCTAACGTCATCGTCAGCGACATTGCAGGTCTAAGTTCAGCACACACGACCCAGTGAGAGTCAGAGAGTGACGTCCGTGTCCTCTCAAAAGAAAACCTCTTATTAAAAAACTTGTATGATGATACCGTGTGAGGTGACTTCTTCGGTTTTCTAATCGGCTACGGCTACAGAGCCGACAAATGACACATTTGTAATGGAAACTCGGCCGCTGCACTGCGTGTGGAAATTATAAAGACATACGACTACTACCCTAGCCCAAATCGGTACCCACAAGGTCCCACCTCTCACGGATGCTATCCCAAGGGGTACCCACTGCTGAAATCTGTATAGGCAGCCCTGACCGGGAGTCCCGGTGCAGGCCCCTATGACAGATTCCTAGGTAGCCAACACTGGACCGTGACTGATCCGTAAGCCTGTGCTGTGACACACCGAGTGTCACAGGTAGCTAGACTCGAGACCGTTCCGACTCCGTGACCGTTCCGGGTATATCTAGCTTAGGGTTTATTTCTTATAGAGTTTATCTATATTGGTTCACTGACTGTCTGATATCTTGAACCGGGATATTCCAGTAGGTCGTGGACCCATTCCACGCTATATTCCACAGCTAGTTTGGCCATGATTGGCTAAAGCAGCCGCTTGGAGAGGTGGTGCGCGACGGCGCGTTTGGGGACTCACGGGAATTTTGAGATGAGCTGTTTGCGGTGAGCGTCTTTGAGCCGCAGCTATGGGGGTTCGACCTGGACCGGGCCTAGTCGACGCAATGTTCATTTACGGTATTACGCTTGCCCTGATCCCGCTTGCTGCCGATTTTTGGGCTGGTGGCTCGAGCACCTTCGACCTCGACAACGTCTTCCAGTGCCCCTCGCTCGCATGGCTCTACCGCTCCTTCCGTGACTGTGGCGTCGCATCTTCCCCACGACATTACCCGAGCGCGCCCCGGCGTACCACCTCCCATCAGGCTTTCAGAGTCATGGGTGTGTCCACTAGAGCAAAACGGTCCCTCACGAGGGACTCCGACATCGACGCCTCTTTCCCGCCGCCTGGGGGCATTGCGACGCAGGCTTCGGCTCTGGTGTGTGACACTGCAAGCGCAGGTATCACACCAGAGGAGCAGGTTCCGGCAGGTGGTGCGGCGGCATCGGCATCCGCCGTGCCGGCCCCTGCTATGCCTGTCTTGGAGAATGAGCAAGAGCTCCTGGAGCTCTACGGCTACGGCCCGCCCGTGTCCCTTCAATCGACGCGGGTGACCACCACGGAGAAGTCCGGCGGTGAATTCGCGGGGGTTGTGGAAACTGCCAACCACGCCGCGGTTGCGCCGGTTGACTTGACCGGCTACGACACCGACGACTACGAGGATTTTGCAGACGGCAGCTTCGCCGTCAAGCCGCGGGCTCCGGCCATCTCGGCCAATCATGCGTCAGAGCCCGCAACCCACGTGCCTGAGTCTGGTGGTGCTTCCCGCACCTACGGATGTGGCAAGCCGCCATGGGGCTTCCCCGCACACGCGGGCCCGTGGGGGTTTCCTTACTTTGTCTCCCTCGTTCTTTTCATCTCGATCATGGGTGTGGGGGCAGCCGCCTACACGGCGGCCAATGACATCGACTCTATGCAGGTATCGGGTCGGGCTGCACCGCAGCCTGTGCTGTGCAGGGGAGACTTATGCATCTACCCCGGTATATCCGAGCCGGGCCCCGTCACTCTGGATGCAGTACTGCACTCCCTGGGTGCTGCGACGGTGGTTCGCCGGCCGCCTGACCCGCTGGAGAGCAGTGCTGCAAGCTACTACCGTGGACATTATGATGACGGTGCTCCTCTGGACCTTGACCCCGAGTAGCTTTCCTTCTGGCTCTGGCAGTGCACCACTCTGGTGGTGTACTGAGATGTGCTTTGACCTCAACATGGTCTTCAATTTGGTTTGTGCTTTACTTTGACATCTACAATCTTCAATCTGGTTTGCTGCCACAGTGCTTTTCAGTAGTTTAGCAGGACCTGAGTGCCTGTATGTTTCTGCTCTTGTGCCGGCTAGAGGGTTTCAATTTGTGTATCAGAATAGCACAGTTGAATTAGCAGTTAGGTTTGTCACCCTAGCTCCTACCCTAACTTATCTTGACTTCTCTGACTTACCTGTCAGTCACCACCCACAGTGTTGGGGTGGTGTGCTGAAATCTGTATAGGCAGCCCTGACCGGGAGTCCCGGTGCAGGCCCCTATGACAGATTCCTAGGTAGCCAACACTGGACCGTGACTGATCCGTAAGCCTGTGCTGTGACACACCGAGTGTCACAGGTAGCTAGACTCGAGACCGTTCCGACTCCGTGACCGTTCCGGGTATATCTAGCTTACGGTTTATTCCTTATACGAGTTTATCTATATTGGTTCACTGACTGTCTGATATCTTGAACCGGGATATTCCAGTACCCACACTCCCGACACCACGAGACATAAACGAATATCCGGCTCTCTCACTGAGAGTTAGGCTACGGTTCAAATACTTAGCTGGGGCTGAAACCCTCCAAAGCTACAGGGTACCTGCTCATCGCAAGTCGGGTATGTTGGCAATGCACCAACACCCAGGTAAGTCTACTGCACAACACTTAAAGCAGGAACTAGCATGAGGGTCCTTCGCAGGCCCCCATGAGGGATAACTGTTGCTAGTCTCTGCCAAAACAATCAGTATTGCACAGGTGCAATGCCGCAGCCTACTCTCTACGGAGCCTAACAAAGATCCGTTTGCCCTTCTGCGGGCCAAAAACAATCTTCCATCCAGTTGCTGCTAGTGCACTCCGATCACCGCTGCCACGGTGCAACCTGCTCAAGGGCGGGGGGCGGGACTTCCACACAGTTAATCATAACACGGCAAGAAGCCTTCTCAATCACTGGGACGGCTCTTATGGCCTCCGACCGATTAGAAAACCTCAGTTTTCAGATCGGTTCCCGGTGACTGTCATACTTCCAGTCACCTGTCACAGATCAGAAAACTCTCAGTTTTCTAATCGGCTACGGCTACAGCGCCGACAAATGACACGCATTTGTAATGGAAACTCGGCCGCTGCAAGCCCAAAGATGACCACAAAGCAGTGCGGAAAAGGGGCAAAGAAACACAACCAGCATTGCAACTCAGCAAGACTGCCCTGCTGCCTGCCGAAACCAGAAGCCCAAATCTGCAAAATCTGCGAGAACGGGTGTTCCGCTCGGTGAAAAACAAACAGGCTAAGCTCCATAAACAGTCCGGCCGAGTGCTTTTATCATGCACCTCGGAAACCCGGATAATACGAAATGATGACAGTGACTGTACAGTACGTCTGTACAGTCACCCTAGCTACTAGCGGGGTCATAGTTCCGATCAGTGACAGGTCAGGCTAGGGGCCATCAGAGCCCATAATAATAACCCTGAACCTAAAGTCCAGCACACCACCCGGAGCTGTGACCGTAGCTAATAGGGCTAGGCAAGCGGAGCAAAGTAAACAAGAACAAACAGCTACTCAAGTTCACTAGAAACAGATATATTTCTAGCTGGGTGCCCGGGGACCTGTCCCGGCACAACCCACTACTGCGGCTAAGGCTAATCACACCGCCAGGATAAGAAATAAAACAATCTAGCCACTGCAAAGCTGGTCAGCAGAGCTGAGTTCAGCAGACGGATCCCAAGGCAGGAAAATATCCAAGGTAAGTTGAGATGACACATCATAAGTATTGGCACCACCAGACCCAAGCGGGCAAGGTGGGAGAGTGAGAATGCTTGAAGAGGCCGAAGCAGACGATTGAATAGCACCACCAGACCCAAGCGGGTCAGGTGGATCCCAGAGTGGAACGGCAGGATCCCCAAGCGGGTAAGTAACCGAGGTCGATTGAGAAAAGTACTGTGGCACATCCTGCGGCGGTAATGGCGAACCAGCAGTAATATCAGGCGGGTAAAAGAAATCCAGCACCGCAGCCTCGGGATGACCATAACAGTATCCGTAAGTGGCTCCGGGCTCTACCAGGCCCCTGACACCACCGCCGACCACGGAGGTCGGCATCGCCGTAGCACTGAACAGAAACGTAGCCACCATAAAAAGGCTGAGTGCAAATCCATTGAACCCAAACGGCTTGGAGCCCCTGGGGACCCCGAACCGCCGGAATGCTGCAGCCGCCAGCGGTGCACCCCCCTCAATCCCAGGCAGGCAGACACCAGGAGGGCAGTCAGAGCCCTCCTCATCATCATCGGAGTCACAGACATCAACAGGCTCAGGGTCAATGTCAAACCAGGCAGGGTGGACAGTGTTGAATGTTTTGAAAGAAACGTCAGTAGGAGCCACGTGGCCGAGAGACAGAGAGGCAGACGGCGGCACAAAGGTGGCACGGCTAACCTCATGCAGGTCAACCGGCTCATCATGCACAGGTGCAGAGGCCCGCGGCAGCAGTTGCTTGTCAGTGGCCGGCTCAGCGACACCACCAGCAAGCGGACCGCTGACCGCAGAAAATGCAACACGGCCCAGAGAAAGATGTTCATCGGGTACAGACCCAGCAGAGGCAGCAGCATCCCTGAACTGCTGCAGAGCCGTAGGCTTTGGAGCAAAGGAATGCGCAGACAGCTCACAGATTTCAGGTTGCCCCACGAGAGCACATAAGTGCTCCATGGACCCCTCATCTCCAGCGTCATAGTATCGCTGGAAACGAAGGGCAAGCACATCGGAGTCGTATGACTCGACGGCTTGGCAGTAGGATGCCGACAACGGGTGAGTGTCCTTGTGAGGACACTCACTGAGCCAATGCTTCGACCCAACGGCACGGCACTTCTCGTGCTTGCACGATGGGACAAAGGTGCCAGACCGCTTGTCAAAAGCCACCTCCGAAGAGGCGGAACGAGCAAGCGGCTGCACCCCAGGCCGGTGGAATTTGCGCGGAGTGTGTTTCCCAGGAGGCGGCTTGGAGCCACCCCTCCTAAGGGAATCCACATCCCGCTGCAACTTGACTAACTGAGCACTGAGTGACGCAACGGCCGAAGCCAGGTCAGTGTCAGCAGTACAAGATGCTACAGAAATGGGGCGCCCTGCAGTGCGCTTGCCCGAGAGCCGCCCGCAGCGGTGCTGCTCGCGGACACGCGCCTGCAGGGTGAGCAGACTCGCAGCCGCACGCTGGTCAACTCGAGCAAACGAGTCAACCAGCGTGGCGTAAGCCGGCCCAGGCAGAGCAGAGAGGAATTGCCGTTTAACAGCGTCCTCGGGCAGCGTCTGCAAACGCTGTGCATCCCGAAGGCAGCTGTTAAACAGACGAATGTCAGAGTCAGGGTCCATCTCATCAGAAATCCTTACAGCAAGCAGCTCTCCAAACGCATCGAACGGGGCCGATACGTCTGCAAGCATACGCACCACCTCGAGGGCGGCGCGCTTGCCATCAGCAGGAACATCCGCACCAGAACGAAGCCTCTACCCAAATACGGGCAGGAGACCCTGGCGCAGTCAGCAGCAGCAGCACAGAATACAAAAGTTCATTGGCAGCAAGCAGCACAGGGGTGTCAGCAGCAGCCAGGTCAAACAGGGGTGCAAATGCTGGCGACTGCAGTGTGAAGAGCTGCTGAAGCTCGGACACCGATTGAGAAAAAATATCCGAAGCTGATGCCTCGTCCCCACGGAATTTTGCGGTTTTGTCGCCCAGCACTTTTGTCGCCGCAGTTTTGGAAATATGTACATCGAACGAGTCCTTGCGCAGACGCTGCACGAGCGTGGCAGCTGCTGCCGACGCTTCCGATGCAGAAACGGCCAAATGCGGAGTGGTCGGGGTCGCTGCATTCAACGCCCCAACATCATCGAAAATAGTAGCTAACTTGCGCGCTCTAGCGCGAGTGCGTGGACCCTGTGGTGTCTCCATAGTAAGAATGACGGCAAGATGGGATACGTGGGCTGGAGTGGCGACAGTAGATAAATCAGCAGACGCAGCGGCCAAATCCTGCAGAAGTCTCAGTAATAAGAACAACATCAAACAGGTCGTGAGCCGATTGGCTAAAAGTGGTTGCGACCCACAATACGCGGAATGCCCTCTCCACTGGCCAGGTGAAACGTAAAAATAAGCCATAGCGAGCGACGATACTGCTGCCGAAAAATGTCCCAAACCGATTTCCACCTCAAGGAGAGGCCATACCGCGGAAAGGTCAACTACTGCCTAAGGGGGCGCCCACCCCATCTCTGTGTCAAAACTTAGCCAATCATGGCAACAGCTAGGCGCTGTGCCATCAGAACTACCGGGAAAGTGGTGACGCCTATAACCTGCGAGAACGGGTGTTCCGCTCGCTCGGTGAAAAACAAACAGGCTAAGCTCCATAAACAGTCCGGCCGAGTGCTTTTATCATGCACCTCGGAAACCCGGATAATACGAAATGATGACAGTGACTGTACAGTACGTCTGTATAGTCACCCTAGCTACTAGCGGGGTCATAGTTCCGATCAGTGACAGGTCAGGCTAGGGGCTATCAGAGCCCATAATAATAACCCTGAACCTAAAGTCCAGCAAAATCTACCGACAGCATCAAGACAACACAGCAAAAACAATCGGAGTCAAGCACCCACAACGACACTCCGTCAAAACATCAAGACTCGCAATCGCGGCAACGACGCCACTACGTGTCCACGAGACACATCGCCCCAAGAAAGCATCTACGCATCAACGAAGGCACAATTGAACACCCGCAAAAGCACCCAAACAATTACTTGCACAATTCACACCACACAAGACTCGTGCTCGCTTACAACTCTCAGGGTCCTATATGGACTGATATGAGACGCGGCTGCTATCGAACAGTAGCAAGCACGCGCAAGTATTTGGTGGAATATGAGTGGCTACTATCCAAATTGCTAGTCCTCCCACAAGGACCACTTCGCAATGGTTATATTGGTCGCTAGCTGTCCGTTAATGGCTACTGCCCGACAGTCCTTGTGGGAGGACCGAAACGGCGTTGGGTCCTCCCACAAGGACCGGTGTTGCGGGAATTCTTTTAGCCGTCCTCTTGACGGTCTTAGTGCCTACCCTTCGGTTTTTAGTATACTTAGGACCTAAACCGAGTGTCCATATGCGCCATCAACCGTATATCGTCATAAAATGACTATATCCAATGCATTTGTAGCATGTACCCTATCATTTTTGAGTTGCAACTTTTGGAGGACGTTCAAAAACATGCCATGCCATTCAAATATTTTTATCCAATATCATTCCAGGTCAAACAAGCCGCCCAAGTACAAAATTGTATCCGAACATCATACCCAATCATACTTGCAAGATTATGCATGTTGGCGACCTCGTATTGGGTGTATATACGCACTCAAATCGACCTTACACCTGTAAAAAACATTTTTGATCCAAGGTTTTCAAATGTTTTTTCGTTACTACGGATACTATGAATGCCAAATAGTGTTCGGATATGATAGATGTATGATGTGGCACGTCGCATACTTCATGTAAACATGTTTACCGATTTTTAGAATGCTTAAGCTTGTCAATATGTGCAGTAGTCTACTCGGAACATTGCTTTGGAATTCGGCGAGAGCAGATTTTTGGATGGCCGATTTTGATGAAATCTAGTTTTTTCGTGGGTGCATGACATTGTGAGGGATATATACCGCAGTATTGTGGATTCCGAAGATGTCGTACATTGTAGAGGGCACGAATAGGTCATGTTGAAGTATTTTTTTTAAGTGCAGTGGGCACTAGGAAGGCCACTTAGTGAGTGTAGGTGGCTTGGGAGCTTCCGGTCCTTGTGGGAGGACCGGCCTTTTTATTTAATTTCGAGCGGTCTCACCCCAACTTTTCAATAACGTAAACCACATCGCTACACCGAGTATTACACCCAACACAAGTTTTTAGATAATGATTGGACACCTAAATATGACCCCAAAGCACACATATACCAACTATATCGAAAAAACGCGGCATATCTCCCAAATTCACTTCGGTCCTTGTGGGAGGACCGGACCTTCGGGCAGTAGCCATTAAAGCATATTCAAGTCTTTCTTCATGATATTTTTTAGTCAATTGAATATTATTTTGCATGGGTTCGTCCCTAGAGTGACTTTAGGGTCATGCTTAGCGGGTGTGAATTGGGGATGCGATTTCACAAAAATCGCGAACTAAACATTGGTCCTCCCACAAGGACCAGGCTATCACTCAAGCTAATTGCCTCCTCGAAGGTCCTTTGGAAGTTTGAGCACCCATGTTGTCAAGTTCTCGAGCTGCTCTTTCTGCAGTGTCTTGTCAAAACTTTCATTCGAGGTCATCTTGACCCTCAAAATACCGGTTGAAGCAGCACCGGGTGTCAAAACTGAAAAATGCCTTAAATCTCCCAAAAAGAAATTGCCTTTCGTCCGGTTCAACGATGCATACACGTCAAAGTAGTGCACATCATGGCCATGTAGATGGCTCAAAAAATCAAGTATATATTGTGTCTATATGCCGACCATAGCGAGACGATGGTGTGGAAGTGCCATGCACGCACTCTATCTAGCATCCACGACATCACATCAGAGCCAAAATCAACCCACAGATTTTCTGATATTTAACCAAAAATGATAGGACATGTCGAGTTGGGCGCAAATATGTGCCCACTATGAGGTTATCAACTTGTGTTTTGTTGTAAACATGATTGTACACAATGCTACGGTGTTACTGAATCCTTGGACGCATGCTCAGCCTCCATATACTATCAGCAAAAAAATATTGAAGATACGGTATTATGTTGAGTGATTTTTTACATTAGAAACATTCCGAGTTGGAAAATCCGAGGGTTGCATATACAAATGCAATCGTTGTGGATATACGAGGCGGATCCAGGCCAAACCAGGCATCATCTAACTAAGTATAGACCCTGTGTAGGCCACCTTTCATTGGACGCACCTCCAATTTTGGTTGGCATGCCCAATTAAATTATTTGAAAATAGGTCCTTGTGGGAGGACCACATTCAAATCTGGTCCTCCCACAAGGACTGTAGGATAGTAGCCATGAGTGCAGCAAACTGGTAGACCAGAATTGCTTGCAAGAGCCCAATGCTCCTCATATTACCTCAATGCCCTCACGCGCCATACGCGTTACCACCATCGGGTTGTGAACCCGAGGGCATTGGGTGAACTTCCCGCATCGGCTGGTCGATATAGCCATTGATGCTCGCATGCATGCTGTTCATTTCATGCTTGAAGCGAAGACGCGTCTTCTCAGAACACTTCGGTTCTTCAAGATTTGTCTTGCTTCGCCATCTCGATGCCAATACCTGGCCTCTCGATGACAGATGTCACTCACCTTAAGTGGATGACAGACATTATGACTGTACATGTCATAGTCGACCGTACTGACAATACTCGACGACTGTATGTCATTATGACATATGACATGACATATGACATGACATAGTATGACATAGTATGACACATATGTCATCGGTCATATCCCTAACAGATCTCCCTTCTTAGAAGTGTTGTGACCTCACAATATAGGGTGCATACCTTTTGCATGTGTCTTTGATGTCTTTGTTGTTGAGCTGGTACCAATCTTCTTACACCGATGAGGCGTCCCTCAAGGTGTCGTTAGGATATCGGGGGGAACCAAGTCCACTTTAAACCCTCACCTTGTCATGTCCTGGTGGAGCCGAGATGCTCTTCAGATCACATGTACATTCTATGGTGGATTACTGGATGGAATGCTCACCTGAGCTACATGTGAAATCTACCCAGCAACTCATTTTGTAATGAGATCAACATGGAATTACAATAATCCCTAAACCTAATATATCACGTGAGATTTACTCAGTGCATGGTATGCTGACTGTCTTGCATGATGAATTGTCTAGGATATTGTAATATCCAGAACATATCCTACAGAGTGTGTAAAAGTGAATACACACACACTGGCAGAAGTACTAATCAGCAGTACTACACATTACACATACACTGGCATTCATTACATATGTTGATATTCACTGACTCAGAGTGAATAGATCAATTATACTGTACATGATAATATGGATACCACTTTCCAAACACATGTGCGTGGAAAGTGTCAGCGATTGCGATAGATAAGGGAGCAGGATAAGACAACATGCTGTAGGGCTGGATGGAGTTATCTCCAGACCCGAAGGCAAGATACTGCACCCATAAAACAGCTGGTAACTGTTGGGTGCAGTCCACTCGTCATTCCACATATCATCGCTGGAGCAACAACAACAACTACGTTGCATATTGACAGTTGATTCAGATTTGATCAGATCAAATGCATGCAACTCTCAGATCAGTATCTACATGACATCTGATAATAGTTGTTGAGGACAGCACACACATACAAATGTGTTGTGTCAAATTGCTGTGATTATATCAAGCAATGTCCAGATATGTTCTAAATAAGAAATATCATTTTGATAAATCTTAGAGCACAGACCTATGCTCAGAACAGATCATAGATTGACAAATATCACTAAAGTGGATGTTCCTAAATGGATGTTCCCACTTAAGTTGATAAATCTATATATCACAGAATGTACATTTACTGCCATGGGTTTAAATCAGTAAAACCCAGAAATGCTGTCAACCATAGATGTTGATATACAGCACAATTCACTTATTTGCCATGAAGTTTGTCATGTGCAAAAGTGAAGTTTATTGCAGTGATTCTGTACTTTACATTCCACATACACAGAGATATGTACATAAATCAACATATATATATATATGTATATATATATATGTTGAAAAACGGCCAAAATCGGTAAAATTCTTTGGCGATTAATTTGAAAATTGAAAATTGGACCTTATTTTATTTGATATTATGATTTTATACCTATTAAGGTATGAGAAAATCATAATGACACATGTCATATCTCGTGTAACGCCCTAGATATTAGGTGTGGAATATATAGGGGTGTACATATTGCTGTAACAATAAATCGGTCAAAATGCTGTACGTGAAATACATTTTGAAAATTTCGGATTGATTTTTTTTTGCTAAAATGAATATTTAGCTATCAAATAACAATCCCTGATTTATGCAGCATGTGTAACGCCCTGTAACACCCTAAAAATTGAATGTGTGTGTCAGGGGTGTAACGTACCCTCTGAAAACCACTTAACATTCAGTTAGGTATTAAATGCAGTTTTGCTTAGAAACATTTGCAAAATATTTATACTGCTTATTTTTTACCTATCTTAGGGTTACTGATACCATGTAACACCCTAATTATTACATTATTGGGTATAAGGGCCACTGTAACCATGTATGCCCTAAAGTGCCACTATAATTTCGATAAACTTCGTGTTTGGCATTAAAATATCATGCTGTTTTCGACACAGACATGATTATATATCGGGCAACAACCCAAGAACTGTTACAGATGCTTCCTACATGGAATGCATACTATTTATGAGGTATTGGCAATTGACAACTGCCACTATATCACACACTTCCTTGAGGGGGGAAGAAGGTGGATATATATATATATACTTACCTCATTATTATGTACGAATGTACTACATGTATGTAAACATACCGATATACCATATATAACATATAAATCACACACACTCAGTTAGGCAATTACCTGAAGGTATTTTTGTGCTGTGTTTTGTTTTCAGATGGTTACTATCGAAGAGGAAGAGCATGAGGTTCCTGATATCAACCCAGATCATTCGACTTGGTTTTTCGACATACTTGGTTCATACGATGCATACAGTCGGTTTAAGGTTCCAAAGTGGATCGCTGGTTATGCCGAGACACTAACCAGATATGACCACATAGGCTATTATGACAACGTCAGTCGCATGAAACCAGATATGAGCCGGTACAAGGATCCTGCCAATGAGCCTCGGGCACCAGAAGCAGAGTATACAGAAGACAGTCCTCCGATGGTCTTTGTAGATCCAGATGCAGATTCAGTACCAGCACCAGCTCCACCAGCTCCACCCAGTTTGGTTCCCAAGGTGAAAATGACACCACCTAGGGAATTCAAAGCAGGACAGGACGCAGAGGTCTGGTTGGATACAGTGGACAGATATTTCCAGTTCACTTATCCAGGTGTCAATGATAAGGATTTGATCACAGTGTTTCTTACTCTCATACAGATTAACGACAGACACTATTTCCAGGTCTTGGCACAACAGCCATATGCCACCTATGAGATGGTCAGACAGACATTCCTCAGACAATTTGGTAATCCTCATAAGAGATCAGTAGCCAAGAAACACCTTATGGCACTGACTCAAGGAACCCAAACCTTTGCAGATTATTTGCGCACATTTACATCGCTGGCTTCTCTAGCAGCAGTTGATTTAAATGATGTGCTGATAAAGGACAGATTCGTCACTAGTATGGATCCAGATCTCCGCAGACAGTTCCAACTCAGATTCCTGACAGAAGAGCAGAGGAACAATCTGTCGTGGCAAGAAACCACACAGATATTGCTTGATTTGAACTACGTCATTCACTCAAAGCAATCAGAAACCCTTCACTATCGGGGTCAGAAGGAGCAGTCATCTGGAGGTCCAGCCAAGAAGGATAAGGACAGAGGACGTGGCCAGAAGCCATATGACAGATTCAACAGATTTAACAGAAATCGGAATTGGAATCAGAGTGGCAGCCAGAACTCCAATCAGAATCGGAACAAGGGAAACGGTGGTAAAGGCAAGGGCAAAGGAAAAGGAAAAGGAGCAGCACCAAATCCTTCTCAGCCGTGCCAACGATGTGGTCGTACCAATCACGCCACAAAGGATTGTTACTCCACCAGAACCCCAGAAGGAAAGGAGATCAAGGGTAAGCCACCAGCTCAGAGTCCTTTTCAGAATCGGAGACAGCAGCAGCAGAATCAGGGTGCTAAAGATGGATCTGGCAAACTCATCAACACCATCAACACCTTGGTTAATGAACTGAAGAGCCAGCACAGCATCAATGCAGCAGTTGCAACTCCAGCTCCAGTTCCAGCTTCATCTCCAGCTCCTCAGGGAAACTCTCAGGGTACTGCACAGGTACCAGTGATGAGAGCACCCCAGCGGGGATAGATCAGCCTGAATATGCCACTGAAGCAAGTGGCCAGGTTGAGAGTATTTCTGAAGAAGTCCTATCCAGTCTGACATTGCAGTTTCAGCAAATGGATAATCCCTCAGAGCACATCGCACAGATGCAGTCTCAAACAGCACAGCTGAGATCACAGAAGAAGCTGTTGTTGTATAAAGGGAAAGTATTTGGACAAAATACTCACATTTTGGTAGATCCAGGAGCCACATCGTCTTTCATCGACAGACAGTTTGCTTCTCAGCTTGGTATATCACCATCAGACTCATCATCATTCTCAGTGGGGTTGGCTGGAGGAAGCCAATTACCCTGTACATCCTATCTTCCCAATGCTACATTCACGCTGGGTAAGTATAAGGATTCGGTAGATCTCTATGTTATTGATATGAGGCCCTTCACAGTCATCCTGGGACAGGATTGGTTGGAGAGAAGGAACCCACACATTGACTTTCAGTCGAAGAACATGACGATCACCAAGACACACTAATCAGGTTCCAGTGTTCGTACAGTTCTTTCCAGAGTTGAGCAGACTCCAGACTCAGATGGCCTTCCTGAAATGGAATTGGTCAGCGCCACCACTATGAGAAAGCATCTTCGTCGCATTCGATCCAGTGGTTCGGCTGAAGAAGCCGTAGCATATCTCTTTTTCCTCTCAGTGGTCGATGGTGAACTGGTCTTTGCAGCAGCAGACTCAGACACCACTATGGAAGACCCCGAGGTCACAGCAGCACGTGATCAAGTGAGAGAAGACTTTTCAGACATATTCCAGGAGGATCTTCCAGCTGGTCATAGGCCAGAACGGTTTGAAGGTGGATATCATCGAATCAACATTGAACCTGGACATAAGCCACCATCACAGCCAGTGCGTACCATCCCAGTGCCCATGATGGAGGAGCTCAAACGGCAAATCATTAAATATGTCGAGTTGGGTATTATTCGTCCATCATCATCACCATATGGGTGCCCAATCATTTTTGCTCCTAAGCCAGGGGGGAAGTGGAGGATGTGTTGTGATTATCGTGCCCTGAATAACATCACCATAAAGGACACGTATCCATTGCCACCACACGACACCCTACTTGAGCAGCTGAAGGGAGCACGCTGGTTCAGCAGATTTGATTTCAACCAGTTTTTCCACCAGATCCCCATTCATCCAGACGACATTCATAAAACTGCTATTCGCACCAGATACGGTTCTTATGAATGGACAGTTATGCCTTTCGGATTGACCAATGCTCCTGCAACAGCACTTCGTGTAGGAAACCGGGCATTCTTTGACTTCATCGACCAGTTTCTTGTCATATTCATGGACGACACTATTGTATACAGTCCAGATTTTGACAGCCATGTGAAGCATGTTCGACAGTTCCTCCAGCGTTGCAGAGATCACCAGTTCTACATCAGGCCTTCCAAGGTGGAGTTGTTCGTCAGATCTATAGACTTTATCGGACATCACATCTCTGAAGCAGGCCTATCCATCATCGAAGACAGAATCCGAGCAGTCATGGCAATTCAGCCTCCAGTGTCTTATGGTCCTACCGTTGGAAAGCAGCCTCTACGCCGTATGGCTAAAGATGGCAAGTCATCCCTTCGGTCATTCTTGGGCATGGTCGGTCAATTTAGGAGATTCATACCAAAGTTCTCCAAAGTTGCCGAGCCGCTCAATCGTCTCCTTAAAGATAATGCAGAGTTTGTCTGGGAATCTGAGCAGCAGCAGGCATTTGATAACCTCAAAAGTGCCATCTGTAACGCTCCAGTATTGCAGCTCCCAGATCAGAAACTGCCATCTATTATGGAGGTCGATGGATCAAGCACACACGTTGGTCAAGTAATACTCCAGGATCAAGGAAAAGGTATGAAGCCATGTGGTTATCACAGCGTCACTCTATCCGATACACAGAGACGTTGGCCTATTCCTGAGATCGAGCTATTTGCCATTGTGGAAGGCTTCCGATTCTTTCGCCACATCTTGTTGGGAGCCCCTGAGACTATAGTACGCTCAGATCATCAGCCACTGGTTTATTTCCAGACCAAATCCACACTGAGCCCCAAACAGGCACGGTGGTTGGATGAGCTCTCCGAGTACAACTTCCGTATAGAGCACATTGCTGGCGAGAAGAATAAGGTTGCAGACGCACTCACGCGTATCTCTACACTCTTTGAACTCACTGATTGTCTGAAACATATAGACATCACCGAGGTTCCAGTCATACCACCCACAGATTCTACATTCATTGCTCTTATATCTTCTTCATCAGCTCATCAGCTGCACGACATCATTATATCCGAGTATGATCGTGACACATTTGCACAGACTATTTTGGCTAAGCTGACATCATCGACTTCATCACAGTCAGTCAGCAGCTTCAGCTTCGAGCTCATTCAGGGGTTGATCTATCGTAAGACCATATTTGGCAGACAATTGTACATTCCACCAACAGCTAAAGTCCCCACAGATGACGGTGAGATCACACAGCTTCGCCACATTCTCCTTCATGAGTGCCACTCAGCCACTATTTCTGGTCATGTAGGCAAAAATCGCATGCTTCATCTTCTGCGTAGCCGGTATTATTGGCCAGGAATGACAACGGCAGCCATCAAGTACATTCGGGAGTGCCCCGTTTGTCAGCGCCAGAAAACGAGGCGACACAAGCCTTATGGGCAGGCACACATACGATATTCCGTGCCTAAGACAAAATGGCTAGATGTATCTCTTGATTGGATCACTGACTTGCCTATCACCACTAATGGGTACGACAGTATATTTGTGGTAATGTGCCAATTCTCTCATCGCTGTCATATCTCATCCCCTTCAGCATGACCTGGACAGCTCAGCATACTGCTTCTATCTATATGCAGCATATCTTCAAGCTCCATGGTCTTCCGAGGAACATCATCTCAGATCGAGACCCCAGATTCACCTCTACATTCTGGCAGACACTGTGGAAATCTACTGGTACGAGATTGTCCATGACGTCATCACACCATCCACAGTCGAATGCTGCCAATGAGAGGAGCCATGCCTTCATAGAGGACATCCTCAGGTATTTTTCAAATTGTTGATTCATGATTTGATTTCACCATCCTCTGGTTTACAAACTGATTAAGTAGTATTTTTTCATCCTCAGGTGTTGTTGCAATGATACTTCAGCCAATTCGTGGGAGGACAAGTTGCCTCTGGTGGAGTTTGGCATTAACAATACCGTTTCTGCATCAACTGGTTATTCACCATTTTATCTCGACTCGATGGCGCAACCACTTTCGCCTCATGACCTGGTTATCACTATTCCGCCAGAAGCTCCTGTTCCAATACAAAGAGCTATTCGAGATCATTTTGACCAGTACTCGGCTGTTCATGCCAACGCGGTAGACAACATTTCCCGAGCAGCAGAAATTAGCCAAGCCAGATTCAATAAGACTCATATGCCTAAGCAGTTTGCAGTTGGGCAGAAAGTTCTTTTACGGACCGAGTTTATTCAATGGACTGGTTTGACAGAGGCAGGCAGACACTTTAAGCAGCCATATATTGGGCCATTCACTATATCCAAAGTGCTTAGCCATGGGCGTGCATACGAGTTAGATTTCGGAAACCTCGATATCCGTATTCATCCAGTACAGCCTGTATCCAGATTAGAGCTGTACAATGACTCGATCCAAGCACCTTTGCCTCTGCCACAGATGATCACCGAAGAAGGGCAACCACTGTTTGAGATATCACACATACTCTCGGATAAGTTCACTAGAGGTGTCAAATACTATTTAGTGCGATATGCAGGCTACGGCCCTGAGCATGACACCTGGGTCAAAGCCACAGAGCTGACCAATGCAGCAGACATTATAGCTGCCTATGAAGGCTAAACATTATATTAAGCCTTATGCCCTTACTTCTTGTAATATATACTAATACATGTCGATCATCTATATAACCTTGCTCTTAATGTTTATCATTATGTTGCATAGAAGCGGGAATTGATCCTTCCTTGCTAAAGGTGTAGTGAGCCTTGTTCAAAATCATACCCTTGCACAGATACGCACACATGCGAGATATCATATCTGTGGATAAATAAAAACTAAATGTTACCTTTGCCAAAACCGTGGTTTGTCATCGGATTCTTGGCCAGTCATCCGAAGCTACCGGAGACATCGACTGAGGTAGACGGAGTTGTGATCCTAAGTTGTGCTTGACAAACATAACTAAATAAATTTCACATTAGTACGTGGCGAATCCATTCTCACTCATCGCGATAGATGTTCGTCAAAGCGTGCGTACTGGACCATATCAGAGTGAGCAGACCGGGTAAGGATTATAAGTCCAATCCCGTTAAGCAGGGCCACTCTCTTTGCAATAAAACAAGCCCCCGGTGAAATAACTCCGGAAACAAACACGGGCTCCCCGTTGCCGCCTATGATCCTCCAAAGTAGCTTAAGGAGGGGAGGAAGGGTTGGGTGCACTATATCAGGCCGAGAATCGTTCGATTATAAATCGTTAAATCGTGGGATCATCGTTCGCAAAGCGACGACGGCTAGCGCAAATAATCCGTAACGTACACTTCGGATGCTTTGAATCGTCACTCTGACGCACGATACGTGTGGATCAATCAGTAATCCAGCGTCAATCTGCATCACGAAACGCAATTCATTGAACCTTGAAACGTCACTCTGAAATACGATACGAACTTCAAAGGGGGCTACATCCTAAGAACTGTAAGGTGAGGGACTAAAGTGGACTCAGTTCCCCCCAATAACCTAAAAACACCATGAGGGACGCCTCAAATCGGTGTAAGAAGACTGATACCAGCAAGAAGCGACAACAACAAAGACATCATAGACATATACAAAGGTATGCCTGTTGTGAGGTCACAACTCTTTTAAGAGGGGAGATCTGTCAGGGTCATGACCGATGACATATGTGTCATACATGTCATACGTGTCATACCTGTCAGACATGTCATACCATGTCATGTCATGTCATGTCATGTCGGTCATGTCATATATTATTATGACAGTCGGTCGCGTCATATATTATTATGACAGTCGGTCGCGTCATATATTATTATGACAGTAGTCAGTACGGTCGACGATGACTGTACATGTCGCCAGATGATAATGTCACATCATCTGTCATTATTCAAGGAAAGACTTGAATGACCTTGTCATCGAGAGTTCGTACATCGAACTCGAAGATGGCAAAGCAAAGATACATCTTGTTTGTACTTCAAGAACCATCTTCGCTTTTAGCATGTGCGGAACACGCATGCGCAGCATGAACGAACTAGTCGTTACCACAATGCTGGTCGTTCAACCTATGTCTCGGGTTCACAACCCAATGGCGGTACTATCTATGATGATAGGAGACATATGGTATAAAGTGAGGAAGCGTTGGGCTTCAGCAGATCTTCATACAGAGACTGCACTCACAACCCGCTATTACGTACACTCGCATTGCTGTCCAACTTTGCAGTGTTTATTTGATATTGTATAATATTTGTGGGCTCGCATATCAGCCCTAACAACTACCTTGGAAATGGGACATAAAGCGGCCAACACCGTCCCTGGATTTTCAGGAACATGGATTCTTCCGCTGTCTCCCAAAAACCAAAAAAGATGGTTTGATAAAGGTTTTAAACTTGTTTTCAGATTCCCGCATAACACTATTCCATTTATCCCACATGGTTATTGGACGGGTGATGACCCCTACGTTCTCCCAGGTGGCGGATGCTATAAGGATGATTTTTCGGATGTCGTTATCATAGCTATAGACAGCGCACCCAGTGATACTCAACCAGCCTTTGACTGGAGGCCTACACAGAAAAAGATTGCCAGATGGTTCCTCAATGTCCTTCCTAAGTCCAGAGTCACGGAGAAGAGGCTAGACTACACCGGAGTCAGCCCTGATATTTGGAATGAAGTTCTGAACGAAAGTGACAAAGTACTTCCTTCTTCGCTGTGCCCATGGCCCACTCAAGACCCCCCCTATCATCAGAATGGTGCTGAGCATTATTATGGTGGTCACCATGACACGACAATCACCAATGCAAATTCTAAGCCCTTCATAAGCACCGTGAAATGGCCCAAAGTACTTACACTCATGGGGTACCTCCCTCCTCTTTTTGGTACTGTCCTCAACACGATAGGTGTTCCCCGTGGCAAGATTAAACCTCTCCTTAAAAAACTTTCAAGAATCTGTAGGCAACACACCAAAAATAGGCGAGACGTGTTTTTGTTAAACACCACCACCACCTTGAACACTGACCCGCATACAGTTGACATCCTGAGCAGTGAGACCATGACAGAAACAGAAGCTGTGCAGCAATCAAACGACTTTCTTCAAACCCTCCTGCAATAATTTTCAAAAGTATTGCAATATAAGATGGTTCTCTGTCCCCTAGGGGAGGGGCCCTCCCCCTCCTCCCCCACCACCCCCCTCTCCCCGCCCACCCTGACCTCTTCCTCATCGTCTCCAAATACCCCCTTAATTCTTCGACTTCCCTCCCCACCGCTCAGATTCAGCCACCCCTCCACTCACCCGGCCATGGCTGCTTCTCCATCTTCTAGAGTTTTTGCTTAGCACCTAGCTTTTTCTCTAGATGCCACCCTGCTGAAAAGTGGGCTGAGCCCCTTTGTGGGCGCGCTATAGCAGAGGGAGTAGCCCCTGGTGTTTTCACTAGCCTGCTTTGCAGGGATACCGCACTCTCAGGACTTTGTCCCCTTTGCTAGCGTAAATGTTTTATTATTAGTATTATTATTATTATTTCTTCTGGAGCTCTACGAATGATTCAAACACGGTGTCGACAACTTTAATTCACGGCACCATGATTGTGCTGCGGGCTGGCACAACAGTGCCACCGCCGACTAGTGGCTAGCAAGTTAATCATGCCGCTCCTGCACAGTGAAATTGACAGTAGCTGTATGTGCAGAGCAAGGGTCCGATCACGGGCCGGATTTCAGATTTGCAACTCTTGACTGGGAACAGCCCTGCCAGAAAGGACAGGCCTTCCCTTAGAACTCAGTTTCCACCGCTCTAGATGGTGTTTGTTCACAGGTTTCACCTTCGGCTAGCCAGTCACCACACTAGGTGGTGTGCTGGAACAGTCACACCGCTTGCTTTGTGACTCTTCCTATAGTAGTGTGTATGACTGTCACCCGAACCCGAACCCTAACTGTTTATGCCCGTTATATCGGGCTAACTTATCAACTTTATCACATTATGAGAAAACCTATCACTGAGTGAATATATCCCGAGTCTTAGGGATATATCCAACACCCCGCACGACAAGGCCCATCGATCTCGCATACCACGGTCGAACTCAAGAAATCAGCATTCTGACAAGAAGTGAGAAATATATATGTGTAGATCGTATATATGTCGAATGCGTGTAAGCAGAACAATCTCGCAGGGGCAGGTGTTCTCGGATACTAAGATGATATAAAATACTAAGGTGAGTGTTTTATAGCACACCGATAACTGTGACAACGGACATTGGTGACATCTCAGGCTGAGGGGTGACAGACAGGAGGCCCAATGTGCCCCCCTTACTGTGGGGTGGGCAAGATTGGGCTCCCCGTGACATCCGCAAAACTCAACACGGCGCGGGAGCAATATGGGCCCTTGATATTGATATATCAATATCGTTATTCCAAGATTGATATCTGAATTCACGTTTCAACATTGATCGATATCGATATCGCGAATTTCATATCAATCAATACCAATATCCGCCTGCACGGATCGACCAATTTCAATATTCGCCCCCTTGATCAATCAATATCCAATATTTCAATATCGATGAATTCGTCGTCATCAATCAATAACAATATTTCAATATATCAATATATCGAAAATATTGAATATCGATACCTAAGCTTGCCACAGATCAGAAAACTCTCACTTACGATTGTTTTATGATACGATGTGACATCTTCGTAGATCTTTCCTTCTTTCGTAGTCTCAAGTCCAAGCATGCCATTTCAGTTTTCGAGATCCGCGGTGGCGCGGCGCCTGTGTGGGGGTGGGGCGCCGTCTCGCCACGCCGCTGGCGTGGCGCCTGGATTTTTTGCCTCGCGCCACGCGCCGGCGTGGCACCTGGCATTTTCATCGTCCGCCACCGCACCGGCGCCTGGAAATTTTGGGGCGGGCCCACGTTCAGAAATTGGGCCGGTAGAATTTGCTAATTTGCATGGTGCCGATACTCGTGAAGGTATCGACTGATTAGACTGATTGATTAATTCAGTCAGTGACATGAGCGACAAAAACCAAATCAGTTCATGTCACCGACTGAATACGATGTCACCAACCGAATACCAATTAATTCAGAAAACTCTCTCACCTCGCCCATCACATATATAAATAATAATTTATTGCGGTGGGGGGCGACGTATATTAATATTACCGCCAGAAGTTAAGGATATATAATTATATATATGATTTATGGTATATATAATTTATATAACATATTTGCTTGAAATTTCTTGGCGCTTCGCGATAAAGAGGGGGGTGGGGGAGTGGGGGAGCCAGAGGAATGGGGGCAGCGGTACTCCCCCCCTCCCCCTCCCGCCCAATACCCCCCCCCTCCCCAACGCTTCCACCTCGTGAACCCCCCACGAAACGCTTCCCCGCTACCCCACTCACCCCAAGAACCCCACACCTCCCACCCACCTCCCCTCTTTATCGCGAAGCGCCAAGAAATTTCAAGCAAATATGTTATATAAATTATATATACCATAAATCATATATATAATTATATATCCTTAACTTCTGGCGGTAATATTAATATACGTCGCCCCCCACCGCAATAAATTATTATTTATATTTGTGATGGGCGAGGTGAGAGAGTTTTCTGAATTAATTGGTATTCGGTTGGTGACATCGTATTCAGTCGGTGACATGAACTGATTTGGTTTTTGTCGCTCATGTCACTGACTGAATTAATCAATCAGTCTAATCAGTCGATACCTTCACGAGTATATGGTGCCGGCCTTTGATGGTTCACAGCGCAATACTAAATTCTGTCATTCCATTGTGTCACATTGTTTTGTAATCGTTGGGAGAGGGGCGCGACAGCGACAAATCCGAAATGAAACGTTCTCTGTACCGTCAGACTCAGGTCTGCGTATGTTTCTTGTTTCTCTCTCTCGGAGCAGTCCGGAGTCCCACGCAGCTTATCCCACAGAGATATCCCCGGAGATATCCCACGGAGATATCCCACGCAGCTTCGAAGCGGTATGGAGTTTCTTGAGGTGGCGAAAATGTATCATCGCTGAGGCTAGAGTCATCACGCAAACTTGTGCTCCGGCCAGTCTCAGCTTGCCTGCAGCGCGGTAGACTTCGAGCCCACGCCAAGTTGCGTCATGGCAGCAACTTCCCAGCATGAAGATCTGCGGCATAAGTACTCCCGTGGGCTCAGCACTATCGCGCAAAGATTCACCCTTCACCACTTTGACAGACCCAAATTCGACGCCTGCGTTCGCGCCTGTGTCAACATTTCATTGCACCCAGAACCGCTGCGGACGCGGGACAGGACCCTCCGCGTGGTTCACAGCGTCGGGGACAGAACCGCCGAGTATCTGAGCGAGATACATAGTGACAGGACAATCAAGAGCAGCCCACCGGTAGGTACCGTATCCGCTTAATGAATTTTAAACTCATTTGCCCCGCCATCTTGTTAGAAAACACTATATGCACTCCCTGGTCGAAGCTGTAGCCGACGCCGTTGCCGGGTCTCCAGCAGGCGGGCCTCTGATACCACCTCTGAATCGCACTGGGCCGATGTCACTACGGTCACGACAGTTTCTAAAAGCACTTTGAGCTTTCCTTTGGCCCCAGCGTTGTACCAGACCGCTAGAAGGAAGACGTGGGCAGGATGGATTAAAATAAGGTGTAGGCGCGCTCAGGAGATGAATGCGCTTTACATTAACACAACACCGTGTTGGTGCTGTAAAGCGTTTCGTTTCGCTCATATTTTGGCGCTTCATAATCTGTTCGGCGCCATCGCACCCTCGAAGCGACGTCTTACCTCCCTGACACTTGCGTCCAACTCAGTGTCTCAGCGGCTGAAATACGAGCAGACAATAACGCTACGGTCGGCGCTGGATTAGATTGCGAATCCTCACAGTGTGCGCTCGATTTCAAGACTGCACTCGAAGGCCGTTTGCCGTTTAGCGGGTCCTGGGACAGTTCTCGCGCTTGTGAGCGGTGGCTTTGGGAGTATCTGGCCTCCACGTGTGCTCACAAGCCTGCGTCGCGGTGCCGGCGGCTTCAGGAGGAGGGCGTGCACTCAAGTGCGGCTCCCGCGATTCTAGTGGCGCTGCTGCGCTTCGTGGAGGGTCGAGAGGCGGAGCGGGACAAGAAGGACGCGCTGCTATGCCCGCTTGGGGAGCTCCTGCAGAGGGCGCAAGCGATCTGTGAGCAGAAGTTTCTTCCCTTCGACGATATCCTCAACGGCTGCTTGTGCGCCTCTTGGCAGCAGGTCCCCGATCCTTCACAGACTCCTGGCTCATCCGGGCCTGCATTGCGTGTCGTGCAGCAATCAAGTGCGCAAAGCCGACCGTCATGTGTTAACTTTGAGGCGTTGTTTGCGCGTGCGCAAGGGTACATTCTTGCCAATGAAACAAGCCTGCGGGTAGGTCGTCCTTGCAAGTGTCCATGCCTTCGAGCAACCATGGTGCGCTCCAGGCTTTGATGGCCATCGACGGGAGGTTTGGTGGATGCGCATGCAGATAACGACACTGCAGTCGGGAGGCTACATCAAGGTCCTCCTTCCATTCGAAGCACCGCTCGACGTCTTGTCCAGTGTTTCCGCTGTGTTGTGAACCGCCCATCAAGCGAAGTTCGTGTCGGGAGCCCGGATTCTTCTCGTAGCTGGCTGGCAACCCACGGCCTCCCTCTCCGGTGCCTCATGTCAGGAGCCCGGCCTTTGAGTGGCTCTACATTTCAGCTGGTTGTCAGGAGTACGTCTGTCAAGTTGGTTCGCCGATTATGGAAGGGCTATTTCCACCAGGTTGCAGGTGTGGGAACATGCGGACAGAGCTGCCCGCCAGCTGCAGCTCCCACCTGCGCTTGTGCGCACCTGGAAATGGCGGCGCAGGAGGTGCGGTATGACCGTGCACGGCTGTTTGGCGGGTGCAGGAGCGTAAGCGAAAGACTTTGAAGCCGCCCTACCAAGCCTGCAGGTACACCGGAGCTCCCCCGGAAGCCTGCAAGCCTATCGGATGGTGCTAAATTCAATTGTCTCAGATCTGACTTATGGAGGATGTGAAGGAGACATGGGAGGGGGGTAGATGGCGTGAATTTCGACTAGCTGACAAAGCCAAGAGAGGGCCAAGCCTCATCGCGCCCCTTGAGTTGGCAAGACAAGGAACTCCTGAACTGTCCAAGCCCTTCCGCGTTCGAGCCCTTGAGCTTCAACGAGGAGTTGCAGGGGGGAGCGTGCTGGCCCCAGTTGCCCTGGATCTGCTCGTGGTCATACTGTCACAGGTTGCCAGCAAGGCATTGGCTTCAACAAGGGAGGGAGGGCAGAGGAAGGAGCATGTTCGTGGGACGAGAAGTTCAAAGGGATGTGGGTTTAGAGGATAGGGGGTGGTCAGAAGGGAGGTATGGGGGAGGTGAAGGGACTCCTCAGAGGGAAGGATGATAACCATTCGGGTGAGGAGGATATAGCGAAGAGGAGGAATGGGGTTAGTTGAGGGGCTGGTGAGAGTGCAAGGATCCCGGGAATCTTGGATTGAGCTCCTGGAGGATGGGGGTGGCGAGAGGGCGGATGGGGGTGGTGAGAGAGGGCGGATGGGGGTGGCGAGAGGGCGGATAGGGTGGCGAGAGGGCAGATGGGGTGGTGAGGGGGGATGGGGTGGTGAGAGGGCGGATGGGGGTGGTGAGAGGGGCGGATGGGGTGGACGGAATCACTTGGATGCAGGAGTGGCATTGTGTTTGAATTACTTGACAGAGGCAGGCAGACCGCGCGGCGCCTTTGCGCCTCTACCACCGCTGATCCTGGTGCTAGAAGCTACCTAAGCAGCTCTGGCGCTCGACATCGAGGTGCGCAAAGCACGCTTGATCTCGTGCTTCCGACTATTCTGACGAAGCAAGTGGCCCCGCCGCCCGCACCCGAAGATGCATACGAGTGCTCGCGGCAGCCTGCCAGGCTCACGGGGATGGCAGCCAACCACGCAGCGCCGTTTGGAGGGAGCCTCGCTTGACGTGCGATGTAGGTGATCGATCGAAGGGTGCAGGAAGCTTCAAGGCGTTCGATACATGAGTGTAGCAAACATGCGAAGCAAACATGCGAAGCAAACATGCGAAGCAAACATGCAAAGCAAGCAACACGCTTATCTGTTTTCGAATGAAGACAAATCCATAAAACTTGAAATCCTGTCCATGTTTCTTAGTCAGCAATGTGGTAATCTTGAGGATGGACTTTCACCTTGCACGCGAGCCTGATCCTTGCGGGCGCAACACGCATCTGGACTTGGTGCCGGTCAACCTTTCAGGACACGTGGCTGCGATGCCCCCCTCGTAGGCGTCCCCTTGAGGCTGTCAATGCTGCATCCAGGCGCCACGTGGATCTAACTGCGTTACTTAGCTCTTTGACGGGTGTGAGCAGCGCCAACCGATTCTTACAGTGGCGAGATCAAACAGGTCTCTGATATGTCGGGCATGGAGGCATTGCCGGGGCATCAGGAGCTCTTTATGCGAACGATGGAGGGCAGGAGGGCTCCGGATTGCTCCTCCTAGTTGATGAGCGTGAGGTGCGGCCTCTCGCGGGCACGGGACGCCACCCTGCTTCCGGCATTGCTGCCCGCTCCGTGCTTTCTTGCGTAAAACGGGGGCTGAGGGGGGCTATCATCTACACGGATTCTTGGAGCTATTGGGTTCTGCTCTGTGCAGGCATGGGTACACAGCGTCGGTCATACGCCCCCACGCGTGCCTCTGCCTTTGCCAGCCTGCGGCATGGGCCATGGTGTACATGGATGTCAGGCTAGGGTCCCTCGCGCGCGGCGGATGTCAGGCTAGGGTCCCTCGCGCGCGGCGGGATGTCAGGCTAGGGTCCCTCGCGCGCGGCGGATGTCAGGCTAGGGTCCCTCACGCGCGGCAGATGTCTGAGCAGCGGCGCCCTTGAGGCTGGCGGGCCGCAGGGAGGCGGAGATCGGCACCGCAACCTCTCTCGGCTCTGTACGTACCTCAAAGGCAAAGGTGTCAGGTATGAGGCGCCCAGACCCTCTCTTTCGAGACGTTGCTCCAAGGCGGGCTTGCTTCCAGCTGGCGCGATGAGAGTCGGTCAGACCCTCTCTTTCGAGACGTTGCTCCAAGGCGGGCCTGCTTCCAGCTGGCGCGATGAGAGTCGGTCAGCTGCAGTTGGAATCGCGGTAGTGAGCTGCGACTGTTTGGCTGATACTTTGAGGGGATTGGTGGGTTGCAGGTTCGAGACGCGAGAGCTTCCGACCGGGTGTGGCGATTACATGTGGGTATGGCGGGACGAGGCTGGATCTGGCAAGGGTCAGGCCTACACTGAGTGGGTGGTGCCACGTCTGATCGAGCGGAAGAGTGACGTGGATGTGGCGCAGAGCCTGATGGATGGCCGGTACGCAGCCTCTTTGTCTGGGTCAGGTCGTGTCGCATGGGGAGCACATGCGTGCCGCCATGGGTCGCTGGAAAGCCTGACTCAGAGCCTGAGGATGCAGCACCTTGCGAGGTAAAGGTCCAGATATGGACCTCCCGGATCTCTGACTGTGTCAGTGTTTAGCTGAACGGCTCGACAGCTGCGTGGATGTTTAAATGGACGGCTCGATGGAGGCGTGAATCTTCAAATGGGTGGATCGATGGCCGCATGGATGTTTGAATGGAGCTGTTCATATGGATGGAGCAGAATACCCCACGTGGCGGTGAAGCCCCCGAGGTTGTATTATCTGTACTGTTGCGATTTGGGCACATGAATTTCAGAAGCCAGAGCGGGCAGCCTAGCATATGATCAGGCGCTAGTTCTGACAGCCTCACATGCCTCACGCGCTGAATCTGACGGCCTCACGCGCCTCACACTCTGGATCTGACGGCCTCGCACACTTTGTGGCGCTGTTCCCAGGTGGACGCGGCAAAAGCAGGCCATGAAGTGGGCCAAGCAACTGCTGGCGCGGTCCAGTGGCCCCTGTGTGCTGCAGTATGTCGTGGAGGGGGACGTGCAGAAGGCAGCCCATCCATGTGCTTGCGGATGTGGGGGCGGTGGCGTTGGGGGCTGTGTGAGGCGCGGTTACCCGAAAGTGGCTGAAGTGCAATGCGCCATTGATGCCCTGCCGAGGGAAGGCTTCGAGGTGGGTGCCGTACCATCTTATCTCGCGGCCTAACTCCACAGACGCTCGTCCTCTGGCGAAAGTGCTGGCGCTCATTGGGCCATCCGATTCCTCTGACCAGACTCCAGGAATGAAGCTTATGGGCCGTCAGATCGTTCTGCCCAGACTCCATGGAGAACACTTCGATTTCTTACCAGCTTCCCTATACTTGCAGCTAGAAACAAGGAGCCCCAACTCTTGCAGGGCACCTTATGCCCAGCGGGAGCGCCCCGGACGTATGTGCACCGAACCTGCGCCGGCATAGGTGCTCCGGGCAGACTTCGGGCATCGGCGTCGTGTGGAAGGTGCCACATGTGTCCGCATTGAGCAAGTGGGCTCGATGATGCATATTGCAACGGGTACACACACACACATATATATATATTATGCATATATATATTACAACATTGTTGTATATATACATTGAAGTATATATATACTAGCATTATCGATCTAAAGGTCTCCACCAGGCCAACATGAAGTGCGGAGGTAAGGAATGGTCGATCTGTTGAATGGTGTACGACTCACGACTTCAAAGATCAGCATGTCAGATTGATGATGGCGATTCGTTTACGATGACACAATCCAGACTCGTGACACGTTGACGACTCGTTTAATGCGATAGGTTGTAGGCAGTCCGGAATTTCGGACGATGGCATCATGTCATTATACAGCAGAACAACACTACGGTTGGTGATAAATCGACGTGTTCACCTGGTGTGATTAGGTCGCGAATCACAAGCGTAGCTTTGAGTGACTATGCAAGTGAGTAATTTGCCCAGGTTCGTCCTTATGAAGGGCGTATAAAAGGCATGGGTGATCAATATATATATATATCTACATCTATATGATGGGAGATGCATCCTGCAACGGGTCTGTCTGGAGATCTGACTTCACTTCCACCGTCACAGGACCCTGCGTGAGCGACGCCTTCTGACCCGTCTTGCTCGGTGTTCTGTCGCAGGTGCAGCGAACAGCCTCACTGCAGGTGCCAGGCCTGTTGCTTGCCTGATAGCACAGGGCTGTAACTGCCACTGGGGCGTCCATCTCGGCTGCCCCATGCGCACTTCCATGTTTTGACTTACCACTCGCTCCGGCTGATATTCTAAACATGTTTGACTTGTCGGTTAGATTAATCCAACTGGTATGCATCATGGCCGCTCCGCAGCAGCGCTCGGAGGGCCGCACCGCCCCTCGCGTGACATGCTGCACCCTCGCAAACGCTCCAACCTGTGGCAGCCCTGCACATTGGAATGTGGGCAAGGGGGTGTTAAGGGGGTGTCAATGCCGGCAGAAAACTGCAGAGTACCTCAGCGACCTGCACAAGCATCTGGCAGCGCAGTCCCATTCCCATGTATGTCCATTCCCCCAGATTACTTGTGAACATTCTGAGAAGCGCTCGATGAGAAGCGCTCGATGAGATGCGCTCGATGAGATGCCATCCCTGGCAGCTTAAGCGGCTCAGATTCCCGGCCATCCTCTCTTCACACTGCGCCCTTCTTCTTTCTGCCCTGCGACCCGCATCTCTCCCATGTCGCATTTTAGATTCAACACCATCTTAGATTCATTCCGCCGCCATGAACACCATCTTAGAGCCATTTTAGATTCAACAGCATTGGACCGCAGCCTAAACCCGGGCTGGAGGTGGTACGGTGGATGGACTGCAGACGGTGCAGTTGGACAGTTTCATTGCATTATTGAAAGGAGGCCCGGCGGAGAGCGTGTCCACCGGGCGAGGAGGAGGCGTCCCGCAGAGCACAGCACAGCCGAATGCCATGGCCGCCCGGGAGGCAAGGGCGGCCGCACAAAGTGCTGGAGCTCCAGGACCTGTGGCAGTGGCTACACGCGCCTTTGCCGCTGAGGCCGCCTGCCCTCCTAGCAACTTCGTGGGAGGGAAACGTCTGCCCTCCCGAGCTGATGGGAGCGGAGAGCCGCAAAGCCCGAGGCGTCTTCAGCCCCCCGCCTCCTCGCCCGAGGGCCTCATTGATTTAACTGATAGTCCGCCACCACGGGGGCCTCCCGTTGCAGCCGCAGGGGGGGCCGCGCATGACACGGGAGAAGCGACTGCGGCTGGAGACGGTGCCAGAGCCGTTGCAAAGGCATCTCGGGAATCAGGCGCCTTCCAACGACGCAGCGGTGACACCACTGGCCAGGCTGCACCGTCAGCGGACTTTTGGGAGTTGCTCGGCAGCACGACACCGGACGCCGAGCGCTACGCAGGGGGGGCCGCGCATGACACGGGAGAAGCGACTGCGGCTGGACACGGTGCCAGAGCCGTTGCAAAGGCATCTCGGGAATCAGGCGCCTTCCGACGACGCAGCGGTGACACCACTGGCCAGGCTGCACCGTCAGCGGACTTTGGGAGTTGCTCGGCAGCACGACACCGGACGCCGAGCGCTACGCAGGGGGGGCCGCGCGTGACACGGGAGAAGCGACTGCGGCTGGAGACGGAGCCACAGGCGTTGCAAAGGCATCTCGGGAATCGGGCGCCTCCCGACGACACAGCGGTGACACCACTGGCCAGGCTGCACCGTCAGCGGACTTTTGGGAGTTGCTCGGCAGAAGAACACCGGACGCCGAGCGCTACGCAGGGGGGGGCGCCCGTGCCGCTGCACACGAGGTGATCCATCCCCACGGGCCTTGCGTGACATTTGTGGATGCATGGAGCACTCAGCGATCTCGCCACATCCCCATGTGTGCAAGTAGGATGAGGTGAAAGATAGGGGGGAGTACAAAGAGGGGTGCCATCGCCCCCCCTCCTCCCCTCATCCCTTTCCTTCTCGCTGGAGATTGTGTATGTGCGAAGTGCGTTCCCGTCACCCAGCCCCGGAGACTTCACTTTGCAGATCTACGGTAAACGGCCCTCCATGCACGCAGATCTACGGTAAACGGCCCTCCATGCACGCTGCGGCAAGGGGGTCGTAGGTGGCTCAGCCCCAACAAGAAGTTTTGTCGGCGGCTGCCCATCTGCTGCCCATCTGCAGCCCATCTGCTGCCTTTGCCACTTGAGATTGCATGTGCTGCCCATCTGCTGCCCTTGCCACTCAAGATTGCATGTGCTGCGTGAGGCTACCGGCAGAGCAAGACTGGGTGGCGCTCAGACGCCCGACTTGTTTGCTATGGAGAGACGCATGTTGCGCTTGTACTGACACGGGTGATGGAGCGTGGCGGGCCGCGCAATGTCACAACGTGGCGTCCCAGGTCTGAGGCTGGCGGGAACATCTGGTCCGTCAGCAAGGCTGACTTGACGCACTTGGGTCTGAGAGCAGGGGCAGGACGCAGCGCGGGCGAGCAATCAGCGGGCGCTCTTCGAAGCGACGGACGTGTACGATGCCGCGGACTATGATGCCGATACCGATGTAGACCCGGACGAAGATGTACTTGTGGTGCAGGACGACATGGCCACCACACCGGAAATGCCTAACATCCAACAGAGGACACAGGAGGCCGGCGCCGCTTGCGCATGGGGAGCATCCGAGAGCTGCTGGGAGGACGCGGAGCGCCTCGGAGCGCCCTCGCCAGTCCAAGACGAGATCCCCCCCCTGTCGCCCTCGCAGGTGCGGGACAACGCCGAGCCAATGCACCCCGGCAGGATACCCTATACACCTTGGGATACCCACCTCTGACGGACCTCGGTGATCGAGCTCGTGCTCTCTCCACAACTGTGATGCAGATGGACATTGCAAACCGCTAGATTTCTCCCTGGCAACGCGTATCATGCTTGCACCAGTATGCCCGGGCACCGATCGGCGTACAGGAGCAGCAAGCGTAGATGTACCATCGTGCGGCTGCAGCTGGCCGGTCGACTCTGCGCAAGAAATGAACCGTCCGAGCACCTCGGTTCACTCCGCGGCGCCCCAGCCGGTGTTCCTGGCCAGCTCCCGTTGCCCGGCCGCGCGACGGTCGCCGATGCATGTGCACTCAAGCACGCGCACAGGGATCACTGTCACGAGGACCGCCACAAGCCCGGGGAATGACCGTCGCGAGCTCGGAAAAGGACCGGCGCGATGGTGGGAGTGGGTGCATGCTCATTGCAGGGTCGTCCTGCGGAAGATGACGATGCGAGCAGCAGCGACCTATCTCCCGTGCCGTGGGCTGCTTCTGAGAACAGCCAGCCTTCCATGGACAAGAGACCTAGATCGCCACCGGCGCCTAGCGCTTCAGGAGGCGGGCCGGAGATCAAAGGGACGGCCGCGGCAGGCGACTTGGCAGCCTCCAAGGCAGAGGCTGACCGGCGGATGTCCAACGCAGTGCTGAGGCAAACCTCCCTCGCGGATTGGGGGAGACAGCGTAAGACCAGCAGCGTTCCGCCGCCGAGTCCTTCCTCTCCGAACTTCTCGGAGCCCCCAAGCCCCCCCAAGAGGACCAAGCTGTCGGTGCCGTCCCCAGGCCCCAGCCCCTGCCCTCGGCCTGGCGCGAGCGCAGAGGAAGCAGGCGGACACGGTGGATGCACGAAGCGGATGCCGCGCTGGGCGGAAGGAGATAGATGCGACAAGGAAGAGGGGCACGCGGGCCGCTGCCGAAAGGTGAGAGCGCGATTCCGGCCTGCCTGCTATATTTAGAGCGTGATGCTGGTCTGCCTGATACATGTGGGGTGCTGGCGGGGCGAAGTGGAAGAGGAGCTTCGTCCTGGCGCCGTCCAGGGCAAACAAGAATGTACGAGCGGCCGTGGTGATGGTGCTGGGAGCAGGCAAAGAAGCCGGTGAACACAGTGCCGCGCGGAGAGCGGCCCTACCACGAAGTCGTCAAGAAGCAAGGCTGCAACTGGGCGATCCTCGTCTGCATGCACAAGTGCAGCCCACCGCCCTGTTTCGATATCCCAGGGAGCTCCTCTTCCGCCCCTCCGCACGAGGGGCCGCCGGGCGCAGGGTCATTGCTCCGTCCGACAGCCACTGCTCTGAACACCCTGTGCTGCTAGGCTCCTTGCACCCACCAAGCTGAAGCCCCGCCCCATCCTTTGGAATAGCCCAACCATGTGGAGCCATTCCTGGAGCGGGGCTGCCCAGGTGGCGGTTGGAGAGTCCCTGACGGAGGCCTCTGAGGAGCGGCCAATCAGAGAGCAGTCAGAGCGAACCCGATGCTTGTCCTCCGCGAACCAGCTCCAGCTTTTCGGGCACGCTCCAGATTCTCAGCCGGTGGAGCTGGACCTCCACTGAAGCCAGTGCTTTGTGTGAGGGGATGCGTGCGGCTGGGAGGGCGCCCCAGAGCGTTGATCGCGCACGGCGAGGCGCACCGCAAGGACTGGTTGAAGGTTCGCACCCTCGTACCCTGGAGGCGCAACTTTGCACCTCGGGGTTCATCGCGCGCATTTGCATCCCTCGTTAAAACGGCATCCTAAACCCCCTATGTACCCTATGATTATGATCTGCATCTATTGCAACTTTCGTGGATCTGGTTGCCACAAACTCTTTTTATTTCAAAACAAAGTTCCGCTCTAGTTTGGCTCCATGAACCCCTTTCAAACATAAGCTATTAAAAAAGTATCGCAAAACGAAGCAGCGCCGCTCACCGTGATGGTTTAAATGCCGATGTAAACACTCAAAAAGAAAGGTGAACCTCAAATGACAAGGAGGTAGTGCATATATATATATATGATATATGATATGTGATATACGTATGTATACCTGCATCCACGGTTGAGCTGCTGCCCCCCCTGGCAGCACTCTCAAGTCGCCGGGGTCACCGGGGGAGTGGCACTGCTTCTGTCTCCTTCACCAGAATGGAGCCGGATCCTCCTCGCCGGATGGGGCGCGCTCGGGGTAATTTTGCATCACGTGGTGTGAGAGGAGTGAGGGGGGCGTTGGGTGGTGGGTGCGACGAGGGACCGCCAGGATGAGCTGATGCAGGCGACCGAGGAGAGCGGCCTGTGCTTGACTCCCATGTTCGAGCCGATGCCGGGTGCTGCCTACCCCTACGCCGGCTGGGCAGGTGCGAGTGGCTGTCTGGGCTCCCTCCGTGGGCATGGCACGGGCGCAGGGCGGCCCCGTGATGTGCGAGTCAGAGCCTGGGTCCCGGGTGAAGGGCTTTAACGGGAGTGCGCGGGATGTGCGCAGGGGTGCACCCGTACCTTATCCGCCCGAAGCCGCCACGAGAGGCGCTCGTGCGTGAGTGGGCGCATCGGCCTCACGGCATGAAGTGCGCCCTGCCCCCCCTCGCCCGGGCTCTCTTGCCAACGTGTCCGAGCAAGCGCTGATGCTGCGGGACGCAATCATGTCCCTTCCGCCGATGCCATAGCGCCTCGAAAGTCAACGGCCAACCACTCCTAGGCACTCCCAAGCGTTCCCACGCACGCCGCTCCGCCAAACTTCCACTGACTACCATGTCCCCTACGCTGGGAAGCGTTGCCGTGCTTGAGCTGGGACACTCGCACCAACGTTGCACAATTCAGCATTTGCATTCGGATGATTCGATTCGCGGGGATATTGAGGAATACGCGTGGCACTTATCTGTGGGCCTGCGGCTTATTGGTACGGGGAACTGCCATGCCGCCATGCTGATGCCGTGGCGGATGCGGCCATGGCCGATCTGGGGGATATGCTGCAGGTATCAGCTCACCGCAGCCGGGGTGGAGGCGGCAGCTTGTTTGCATCAGCAAGCTGAGGAAGAGGTAGACCTTCCGATGACGCCTTCACGCTGACTTAAAAAAGTGGCAGCTAAGTTCGAGTCTCGTGTGAAACTTGGTCCGCCGTGAATAAGTGGCGGGCGACGCGGTGACGCTGTGTAAGATTGAGGGGAGCTGCAAGTTGCTCCGGACCATGAGCTGCGGCATGCTAGCTCGTGTCGTCAGCTAAGTCTGCAGTTGTCCCTTCACATCTTTCTCTCGGCGAGTTGAGTTGACGATGAGACAACATGCCAAGCGGCCGCGAATGCAACAAAATGAAGTCCCACCTCAGAACTTAAGTGAGCCACGTTTTTAGGGACCGCGTCACAAATTCATGAGCAACATTCGATGGCCGTTTATGGGGGTTCGCTTGCTGTATTTGAAGGGATCGGTCTGCTGCTTTTATTTTCTGGGATCTCTTTCTATTTGCTCATTTGTTTACGCGCTGTTTTAGGCGCCACACTGACATTAATTCGTGTGTTAAGTGAAGTCCGATACATACAGAGCTGTCGGCACTGTGGAACAGTCTTACCCATCTCCTCGCTGTGCGTCCATTGCCGGTCGTCCTTCGCTGCTGGCGTGATGCCGATGCCCTAGGCAGCATGGCGCTCCCTTTGATTCTTGGCTCCGAAATGGAGGAGTCCTGGACTTCCCATCTGTGTTCTGGAGAGACGGGTGTCTGGGTGGCATGATTTGGGCCTGGTGCAGGGGATATGCAAATGTGGGGGCATTCGACTTCCGGCGCAAGTCTCGGCATCTGCGGCCGTTCAGCAGGTGCCATCTAGAGCGCAGGCGCAGGAAGGCTCCACAAGAGGTGATGGGGCGGCTCCAGAGGACGAGTCGGCAGCAGCCTTCGTGCGCGGTATGGGGTATGTATTCACACACGCGTTTCTGCACTCGAGGGAGCTCTGTGCATGCGATGATGGGAGATGTTGTCCTGGATGGCTGTGTACCCCCCGTTACCCTCCGAGTAACGGGGGGTACACAGCCATCTGTGTGCGTGGTATGGTCAATGCAAAAGAGCTTGTCGAACCCGCTTATGTAATTCTCGAACATAGCAGCAAGCTAGTTCTGAACGGCTGAATGCATGGGGGAGTCATAACTAGATTGTGGGTGTGTGTTTTCTTGTCCACGGTCATTTCATCGGATGGATCTGGATGCAACTGATGCATTGAGTGCATCAATTGGGCGATTGTATGTTCGGCAGGGCCGCTGTTTACAAACAACGGACAAATGACATGGACGGTATAGTCGATCTGACATAGTGCCAAGTGTGCAATAAGCTTTTGTGTTCCTTGGATCCACTTGGAGGAGCGGAAGCAGGCAGACGAGGTGTTTCTCAGCTGTTTTTATTATCTGTTGAATACATCGAAGCAACGCTGAATAGCTCGTTGCAGCTGCCTTAGATGGTCTGCTGCATTGAACAATTGAAATTTGCACACCTCAGTATATGAATGCGGTGAGGACAATAAGTGATACGATGACGTGTAACTGGAACAATGCGCAGGACCTACCGAGTAGGAATGATTTAAGTTATGTCCCGTCCAATTTGCATGTCTGCCCATCGCGCCGGGAGAAGTGTGTTGTGTTTGTCATGGTCGAATAGGTCATCCTGGTGAGTTCTTTTGGATCTCTGTCGTGCCTGGTTCATCGTATATAACCAAACCGGCGATGACACACAGGAGGCGCATCGTCTAGGGGCCGTGGGAGATCGAAGTGGATTGTGTTACCGCAATGATAATTCCATTCTCAAACATGTTAATAAAGAACCACGGCTTCATGGCATCCCCGCCATCAGCTACATGGATGGACAATCGAGATTGGCCCAGTGATGTTCGCCTACTTTCTAGGTTTTGTACTGCGTGGAGTGTACATGTCGGTATTGTCTTATACGAGCAATAATATGCATAAACTTGAACCCAAGCATTCTCAAGAATCCTTCTCTTGGAATATGGAACTCGGTTATATTCGAAATATTGCATTTAATTTGGGGTGGGCACCGATTTTGCTAGCACAAGTTCGGGGAAGAGTTGGCAGTTGATAGAGACTATACGTAATATGCGATTGGTGGAGAATGTGAGCGTGCCTTTTCTTTTACACGCGATCCGAGTGTTTGCTTGAAAATCCCACAACTGCCATCCGCCGTTGATGATTGTGACTTCAGGTTAAAAAAATGGAGTACTCTAAGTTGATGGCCGCATTATGTGATTTCCTGACGCGTGGGACATGGAACTCGTGTCGTATTGCCAGGCGGTCATCATCGTCCGTGAGTTACTTGCCAAAGTGGCACAATCATTCCGAAAATATAGTCCAAATGGGATGTGTTTGTGTAGTAAGGTCCCATGTAAACTTATAGTAAACCCAGCCATGGGTCTCGAGTGCTCTTAACGCTGGCTTGATCGAAGAAGCAGCCATCTATATGTATTAAACATATCAGATAAGTTCACAGTGCCCGTAGACACTTCATTTAAATCCAGATATTGTGTAGACGTACTTCGTTTTAATCCAGATTGGGTGTAGACACTTCATTTTAAATCTAGATTGGACGTAGACATTTCACCTAATGCCAACTTGGCCGTGGGCATTTAATTTCTTACTATTAACATTGGGGGTATAAACGCTTCATTTTAATGTCAAATCGGGTGTAGACATGCCACATATGGTTATGACATCGGCCCTCGATGATGTCAATGATGCCACCAGCTTCGATGACGACGATGGTAACATCGGCATCGAATGCCACTACTCACTTAAAACAGCTCGAAATCCTGATAAAAAAACACCATCCCGCCCAGCGAACCACGTACTCTACACTCATGTTCTTGGTAGCAAGGAGTTGTTTGAGAAAACCCATGTATGATTCCATTATTGCAAGGTAGTTCAGGCTACTCGTGTTTACACATATACATTACTGAATATTGATAAATTGTGTAATTAAAATAGCCGAATTTATATAATCCCCTTCGGTGGTCCATGCCGTCTTGATTGTCTCCCAGCGAGGGCCCATCATTACTCGTGTGGGTGTTCTTATTTTACACGGCATTGTCCTACTGAAAATGGTGTGGTAGGAAGTCTACTATGTATACATATAACCCTCCAACTTACTACTCGACGGACGAACCATTATTTCATTTGTTCCGGTTCAACCAACGCTCCAGTTTACGGCTTTACGCTCAAAATATACATTTGTGCAGACTATTGATGAAGATGTCGGTCGTGTCCATGGATGTTTGTCACCGTGTTTTTATTGGCACGAGTGTATGTATTGTTTTATGGGCAGCGCAGCACATATCCTCTGTGCCTTGCAAGTGCATCAAGACGAGGCGGCTTGATTCTGCTTGACATGCCATAGGACGCAATATATGAGCCAGCAAGTATGGACCCGCAACCTCATTCTGACTCGTACCTAGCCTTTGTTGCAGGTATTTGAATTTACACCGCAGGTTACAGTCGGCTTAAATAAACCTCAGCACTGACGGATACTTCAACATGATGCGCTGCCAGACTTCGGGCTCCGTCATGCCAGAGGCTTTACAGAGGTAGTTGATGGTGGGCCTGAGGCCTGCCAATGCCGGTTTGTCTTCGATGCTGATACCCGGCACTGACGTATATTTCAACATAATGCGCTGCCAGACCTCGGGCACCGTCATGCCGGAGGCCTCGCAGAGGTAGTTGATGGTGAGCTTGAGGCCTGTCGATGCCGATTTGCCTTCGATGTTGTAACCCAGCACTGACGCATACTCCGACACGATGTGCATCCAGACTTCGGACTCCTTCATGCCGGTGGCCTCGCAGCGAGGTAGCTGATGGTGGGCTTGATGCCTGCCGATGCCGATTTGCCTTCGATGTTACAACCCAGTCCTGACGGATACTCCAACACGATGTGCTGCCAGACTTCAGGCTCCCTCCGTGCCGATGATGGCCTCACAGAGGTAGTTGAAGGTGGGCTTGAAGTTTCCATTGATATGTCTATATTTCTCTACTGCATCATCATCGTCGTCGCGTCATCGCCGTACTCCGATTTGACTGATGATGCCGTTGATGTAAGATGAAGTGATCGTTTACCTCGTGATAATCGTGGATGCTCTTTGTTTTGCAGGTTTGCCGCAAATGACTGCCTTGAGCTGCAGCGCTTGGTAAGGCCGTTGTCAAAATAGTCCCTGCCGTCATCGATAAACCCCTGCGCTCTTTTATAAGGACCGACCTGGGCAAATTATATATATATATATATATATATTTACTTATCTTTTCAAAAATATGTTCATGATTGGTGGTCTATTCGCATCTGGCAAACACGTAGATTCGTCGTCAATCATCACAGTGCTTTATGATTACATGATGCCATCATCCGAAATTTCCGACTGCTTACGTCTCATCGTGTATAAAGCAATTCGTTAAACGTGTCGCGAGTTGCAAGTCTGGATTGTGTTGTCATAACCATACAATATTATCATCATGAACTTGACTCACAAGTCATGCCATCATATTCAAGTATTGTTTGAAACACAATGCGCCACCAGTATTTACGAAAACCACGTTCTCTTGACCTGAGATCATTTCATTTGTGTGTAAGCGAACCGGTAGAGTCCACAGTTCTACCCACCCAGCATCATAAGTGATATTGCCAGATAAGCAAAGTGAACTGATATTGCCAGATAAGCAAAGTGAACTTCGCAAGACTTGTTGTATATCAAACTGATAAGATAGTAGATTACGTATTGCGACGACGATTGCAACGTATATAATATATTCGTTATTACACCGCGGTGAATAAGAGATCTATTGTATAATATCAGGGTCGACGCCTCAATATACATCATATGATATACCGACTAACGACGTTTTCTACACGAGTGCGGGCGTGTGCTGCTTACATTTATGTCAATATTTGAGGAATATTGGGTCTCAGCCCATGGGAGGCATGCTCAGCCGCGGTTGGAGTATGATATGCACCATGCCATTGTGCAGAACAATTGCACGAGTGTACACAGCATCATGCAGATGCAAGTATTCTTACTATACAGCGGGAGTTCTTCGAGTACACAAATAATGTGGCAGCGCCCAGCTTCGTTGAATACATGCTAGCAAGAAGGATATATAAACTTTGTGTCAGGACCTATTGTTCACCGACACTCTTTGCCACAAAAGATTAAGCTAACTCAAACATTTTACCAGCTTACTGCAATGTCGGAGCCCTGTCACGCATTCGCGTCTTTGACTTCCCCTTTTTTGCGCCAACGTCACCATAGGGGCAATGTTCATTCCGCCATGTCCACTGAATTTTGTTCCTGCTGATCGGACAGACTGTTAACCACATCATATTTAAGTTGATCCCAGTGTGTAGACACAAACTTGCCCCGAGCTTTCTTCCCGTAATACGAGGCTCGCACACTGTTATATTTTCTCCTCTGCAATGACACTACCGTGACATTGTCCTGCACCAAGAACCCCCAACAGCGCGCAAATTCATTATTTGGACGACGGCTCAATATCAAGCACACAACAGTAACTTGCACCCAAGAAGCAGCTGGCATGTGAAGACGGTATGCAGCCTAAAGGGAAGGTTCTTCTGGAGAAAGGTTCACCTGGGTCGAGGGGATGAATTTCGACGACACCCGCCGGGAAAGCAGCTTCATCGGAGTTGGCACAATTTCGGCGCTTGGTGATGGTGATGGTGATCTGCGGAATTTCGATGGCACCCGCCGTAGCTTCCTCGGAGTTAGCGCACTGAAATCGAGTTCTTCATCTAGTGTCCTCTCTGGCATCTCTGACAACTGCGGCCTCGACCATGACAACTTTCGAGCCAATCTCTTCAGCGATGCCACCAAGCGGATATCGACTACAGGCGTAGAACAGCTTTCTTCTCCTTGCTGCAAGGCAACAAGGGCATCCCACACCGAGGTTTCAGCAAGAGCAGAAGGCAGGGGATCCATCCCTGGCCCCTCGCCTCAATCTACCAACCTGACTCCCAATCGAGACGATCTGTGCGTACCTGCACTCAAGCTCAATGGCAGGCGTTTTGCATGAATAGCTGTGCTTAAGTTTCCTTCAGATGCGACACCGTAGGATGTGCACGGCATCGAGTTGTAGGTGAGGTGCATCAGTAGCTCAGTAACCAGAGAGCCGTCAGACTTGTACAGGGACCCGGACCTCGACAACCGGAATTCGATCCTTCACTGGTTCAACCTTCACTGGTGGAGAGGCTTCGGGACAGCACACAGTGGACCACTTCAACTCCGAGATCTTGGCCCGGCCGCCCTTCTACAATACACAGCGGCGTCCTGCTAGTGCGTCAACGCGCTGGCGTACGACTGGCGGGGCAACACGAGCTGGATCAACTTGCCATGGCGCCTGCTTGTCGATGTGGCGCACAAGGTGCGGGAGGAAGACGCTGGGCGCACAGGGGTGGCCCCTTCATGGCTGGGCCAATCGCGGTTGCAGGAGCCGCAGCATCGCGGGCGAAGTGGGCATTCCTGGGTCGGCGTTGGGACCTGTTTACTCCCATCAAGCAAGGCAGGTCTGATCTGCTCTCTCCGATCGCCTCGCACCGAGTTCTGCGAGGAGGGCTCCCGGGGAGCTCCCACCTCCACGTGAGGTGGGCAGCAGCAGCGCCGCCGGAGAGGCCAGTAAGTCAACCGCCCTGGGGGCTTTCTGGCTGGACGACGACGACGACGACGACGCATGGTACCCGGGCACGCAGTTGGCTCTTCAGCCTTCCGCAGCTGGGATGAGAGCATGGCTCCAAAGTGTGCAGTCCATGTCTGAGGCGTATAGTGCATTTGGATGTACTGGGAGGGGTGGGGGGGGGGTACGGGTGTACCGAGGCTTCTGTGGAGGGCTCGGCAGACTGCGCCTCGCCTCGCTGAGCTTCTTCTAGGGCCTTGAGTAACGACGCCCGGCTCGCACGCTTTACTGCGCGCAAGGCCGCCGCAGTCTGCCGCGCTTCAGCCTTTGAGCTCTTCGCCCCCTTTAGATCCTCTTCCGTAGGACCGCCTACCCGACGTCCTGGATATGGACGCCCCTGGACAAATCTCTCTGAGGGGCGACTGGGCAGGCTCGCCTCTGCCACAATGCCGCGGCCGTGGCCACTCCGAGGGATTCCCTCTTCATGTCGCTCCTGTGCCTCGTCCTCATCCTCCTGGATGGACGGCATGGAGGAATGCGAGTGCGACCTGCGCCGCACCTCGCCCTCACCACCGGCTGCCGCCCCCAGAGGAGAAGGCAGCGGAGGCAGCGGAGGAGGCGGGGGCAGTGCGATCTGAGCATGCGACGCGTCGACAGTCCTCGCGCGCCTGGGGCGGTTGCCCGGCGTGGCAGCCTTGCGTGACAGCTCTTCAGTCCCGTCTACCTCGCTCCCCGCACTCACAGCTGCGCTGGGCCCTGCAAGCGGCATGGACCGGGCTCTCTCCCTTGATACCTCCGCCTCATTTGCTGCCTTCTCCTCCTTCACCTCTGTGCTTGCGGATGCGGATGTGGACGCGGGCAGCTGGCGGCGGGGCTGCGGGATGGTCTCGGGCTTGTCAGCCAAGTCCTGCTGCACCGCGCTCTCCCTCAGCGGCGCCCTGGACCCAGCGCCCGGCTTCGCCTGCTGAAAGAAGGAGCGTGGCGCCCTGTAGAATCTGGACATGTCTGCGGCAGCCTCAACCTCTTCTAGCAGCTCCGCACTCGCATCGCCATCTGCTAGGCTCTCTGCCACTTCCTCTGTCTCCTGCACCACTGACATAGGGTGAGAATGAGGTCCCTGTGCCTGGCTGTTCGACTCGCCTTCTCTCGAGCCCACCTTATACTTCGAGGAAACCGACTGCGTCTCCTGCAGTGGTGCCATCCCTTCTTTCATCTTATCCAGCTCGAAGGTCGTCATCGGTGGCAGGGATGTCTGTCTGCGTGAAGCCGTGGCGGATGCGCGGTCTTGCTGTAAAATTGGGTTGGAAACCGAAGGCGCTGGCGAAGGAGGCAGCAAAGGAGGAGAAGGCAGCGGCGGAGGCGGGGGCAGTGCGATCTGAGCATGCGACGCGTCGACTGTCCTCGAGCGTCTGGGGCGGTTGCCCGGCGTGGCAGCATAAAGCTCGTTGGTTTCTGACAGCTCTTTGGTCCCGTCTACCTCGCTCCCCGCACTCACAGCCGCGCTGGGCCCTGCAAGCGGCGTGGACCTAGCTCTCTCGCGTTCAATCAGCATCGTCTCCAGCACATTTTCCAGCTTACTTGCCAACTCCGGGTTCTGGTCGGTAATGGATGAGCGTCGACGAGTGCCAGGAGGCCGTTCCACGGCGGCATCGGCCCAAGTCTCTCCCAGGAAGGATCCCAAATCGTCTGACGTGTCTGAGGCCTTTGGTTGCGGTGCAAGCTCGTCTTCCGGCCCTAGCCCCGAATCCGTATGCGCTGACACTGTCCGTTCTGTGGAGTTCAGCTTATCATTTACCTCCGCAGCCTCAGCAAACCGTGCATGCGGCGGCGCCTCGTCAGCTCTGAATTCTATCGCCGCCGACTTGGAGTTGGAAACCGAAGGCGCTGGCGAAGGAGGCAGCGGAGGAGGCGGGGGCAGTGCGATCTGAGCATGCGACGCGTCGACTGTCCTGGAGCGTCTGGGGCGGTTGCCCGGCGTGGCAGCATCAAGCTCGTTGGCTTCCTCCGGCTCTGGCTTAACTTCGTCCTGTGCTGACATAGGCGCCAGCTCGACCGGTTTGGGCATAGGCGCTGCAGGTTTGGGTAAAGGCGCTGCTGGCTTGGACATAGGCGCTGCCGGTTTGGGCATAGGCGCTGCCGGCTTGGGCATAGGCTCTGCCGGCTTGGGCATAGGCTCTGCCGGCTTGGACATAGGCTCTGCCGGCTTGGGCATAGGCGCCACCGACTCGGGCATAGGCTCTGCCGGCTTGGGCATAGGCGCTGCCGGTTTGGGCATAGGCGCTGCCGGCTTGGGCATAGGCGCCACCGACTCGGGAAGAGGCTCTGCCGGCTTGGGCATAGGCGCTGCCGGTTTGGCCATAGGCGCTGCCAGCTTGGGCTCCACTTCCGACAGTTTGGACATCAGCTCTGCCAGTACGGGCTCAGCCTCCGCCATCTTTGGCGGCGCCTGTGAAGCACTGGGATTTGCAGGCGCAACATCGGGAGCATCGTTTACCCTCGACTGATCCAGTATGTTGCGCCACGTCCGCCCGAGGAGCCACGAGCTGACCACGCTCTCCAGCTTGTTTGCCGGCTCGGGCTCCTCCTCCGACGGTTCGGACATCAGCTCTGCCTGCTCAGGTGCTACCTCTGCCGGCTCGGGCTCCGCCTCCGACGGTTTGGACATCAGCTCTACCAGCTCAAAGGCCTGGTCTGCCGGCTTGGAGTCAATCTCCAACGGTTTAACTGCAAACTCTGCCAGCTCAGATGCCAGCTCTGCCGGCTTGGGCTCCTCCTCCGACGGTTCGGACATCAGCTCTGCCTGCTCAGGTGCTACCTCTGCCGGCTCGGGCTCCGCCTCCGACGGTTTGGACATCAGCTCTACCAGCTCAAAGGCCTGGTCTGCCGGCTTGGAGTCCATCTCTGACGGTGTAGCTGAAAACTCTGCCAGCTCAGATGCCAGCTCTGCCGGCTTGGGCTCCTCCTCCGACGGCTCGGACATCAGCTCTGCCTGCTCAGGTGCTACCTCTGCCGGCTCGGGCTCCGCCTCCGACGGTTTGGACATCAGCTCTACCAGCTCAAAGACCTGGTCTGCCGGCTTGGAGTCCACCTCCGACGGTGTAGCTGAAAACTCGGCCAGCTCAGATGCCAGCTCTGCCGGCTTGGGCTGCGCCTCCGACGGTTTGGACGCTGGCTCTGCCGGCTCGGGCTCAGCCTCTGATGGTCTGGACATCAGCTCTGCCAGTACGGGCTCCGCCTCTGCCGGCTCGGGCTCCCTCTCCGCCATCTTTGGCGGCGCCTGTGAAGCACTGGGATTTGCAAGCGCAACATCCGGAGCATCGTTTACCCTCGACTGATCCAGCATGTTGCGCCACGTCCGCCCGAGGAGCCACGAGCTGACCACGCGCTCCAGCTTGTTTGCCAGCGCGGGACGCTGCTCGGTTATAGATCCCGAGCCGGTTCTGTTCCGCGTTTCTATGGTGGGCTCCTCTGTGTCCAGCTCCTCCGTGGCTACGGCTGGCTCCGGTAGGAAGGTGCTAGTCCCCGACTTCGTCCCCACGACCTGATGCTCTGAACTCATCGGTGAAGATGAGGATGGTGGAGGAGGGGGAGAGATTGGGGATATGGGCGGTGGCAGATCAGGTGGAGGCGCGAGCGGCGGCGCAACGGGTGGATTGTGTGAAGTGGGCGCTGAAGGTGACGGAGGAGATGGCGTAGCTTGTGAGAGCGCCGCAGAACATTGACGCGGCGAGGACGCATTGGGTGGTGAGGCTGATGGGAGGGAAGGTGGGGTTGACGTGGGTGATGAGGTAGAAGGTAGGGGGGATGGCGAGGGTGATGGAGGAATACGTGTGGATGGTGATGGTGGTGGCGATGGTGATGGCGATGGTGATGGCGATGGCGACGCGATGGCGATGGCGATGGGAGGGAATGCTGGGGTGGGGAGGATGACGTGGGAGAATGCGGGGTGGTGAGGATGATGGAGTATAAGGTTGGGATGGCGAGGGTGATGGGAGGGAAGGTTGGGGTGATGAGGATGGCAGGAGCGAAGGTGGGGATAGTGAGGTGGGCAGGGGAGACAGCGGGGCTTCTGATGACACGCCGAGATGCTTCATCTCTTCCGTCAGCATTCCCATTATAGCTTTTAACATACCCCACTTTTTGGAAGCCCGCTGTTCAGTACCCTCCATGGTCTTGATGACGACATCCACGGTCTCACGCACATCCAAGTCATCCACGGAGAAAGAAGGTGGGAGTGATGAATGTGATGAGAGGGAAGGCTGTGGTAGGGAGGGAGAAGCTGGGG